>CAUYQV010073455.1:0-15263 GCA_963574575.1 Galagoides demidoff | reverse complement strand
CTTTCATGCTGCTGTCCCACACCAGCGTTGACTGCCTCAACACACACTGTTAGATACCAGGAGAGAAGGAGGTATAGAAAGGGATATAAAGAAACAGATTGCTGGCTCGGCGCCTGTGGCTCAGTCGGCTAAGGCGCCAGCTATGTACACCTAAGGTGGCGGGTTCGAATCCCCAGCCCGGACCCGCTAAACAACAATGATGACTGCAACCAAAAAATGGCCGGGCGTTGTGGCGGGCGCCTGTGGTCCCAGCGACTTGGGAGGCGGAGGCAGGAGACTCGCTTGAGCTCAGGAGTTGGAGGTTGCTATGAGCTGTGATGCCATGGCACTCTACCCAGGGGGACAGCTTGAGGCTCCGTCTCAAAAAAAAAAAAGAAACAGATTGCTGGAACTGCAGTTTTCCCTGCACATCAACCCTACCCCAGTCTCCCAGATACTATTCAGAGAGCTTGGGACTAGCAGATCCGAATGTTCTCTGTGATGTGTGATACCTCACCGTGGAGAACGACGTGAGAGAGGGTATGAGGCTCAATCTCCAGTCCACCCCTAGGACTGAATGAGTAAATCTTGGTTAAGAATTTGAGAAAATTGGTTCAAATGCTCTTGTTATAAATACAAAGGGGACCTCTAGTGGAAGAAAAATAGAATTTATGATCTAAATACTGGGTCATGGTAAAAGCAAATAACAAACTTTATAACAAGTGTTAATTTTTTTTTTTGAGACAGTCTCAAGCTGCCACCCTGGACAGAGTGCTATGGCGTCACAGCTCACAGCAACTGCAAACTCTTGGGCTAAGGCAATTCTCTTGCCTCCACCTCCCAAGTAGTTGGGACTACAGGTGCCCACAACAATACTCAGCTATTTTTTGCTTTCAGTTGTCATTGTTCTTTTAGCTCGCACCAGCCAGGTTTGAACCCACCACCCTAGGTGTATGTGGCCGGTCCCCTGATGACTGAGCTATGGGCGTCACCCAAGAGCTAATATTTTTAAAAAAATCTTTAGTATACTACGCAAATCCAAAGATATTTACATGAAATTACTTTTGTAGTTCTGTAAAAATCTCCATGAGATAGGCGATAGAATTACGCACATGTTAAATGCAGAAACTAAAGTATAGAGAAGTAAAATAACTTTTCAAAAGCCACTCAATGAAGAAATGGTAGAGCTGGCAATCTTTTTTTTAGACTCTCATGTATATAATGAATATTCTCCACAGAGCCAATAGACTATGTGGTAAATCATGCATGTACAAGTGTGTACATATATATGATCTGTGATATTTATTTGGCAAACTAAACAAAATTAAGCCATATAAAGAAAACATAAATAAGTAAAACTATAAAATAAGTTAATATAAAATCCATCACATCACTTATGATTATGAATATAGATTTTTTTGCAGTTTTTGACCGGGGCTGGGTTTGAACCTGCACCTCCAGCATATGGGGCCGGTGCCCCACTCCTTTGAGCCACAGGTGGCACCCTTATTTGGTTTTCTTAATTCAAAATATTAAGCGGGTAAAAAGTATTTTTGTTATATGGATACATTTTATAATGTTTACATTGGGGCTTTTACTTTGCCCAATCACCTGGAAAGTGTCCATTACATCTAGTAGAAAGATTTTTACCTCTTCTCCCCTCCTCTTCCCTTCTTGATTTCTAATCACCTTTACATGTGTGCCCATGTATGCCCATAAATTTGTTCCAAATTATTAGAGAGGAGGTGTGGGGTTTGTTCTTCTATTCGTATGGGCACCACCTTAAATGTTCTAAGGTCAAAAGAAAGGAAGGAGAAGATCACGAATTTGGAGATGAAAACAAGGACTTGCACCTTGTAATTCACAACTTCAGTCCTACCCTAAAGACTAAGAGAGAGAGAAGATGGTAGAAATGTAACCTGCTCCATAAGCAAGGATCTTCTTTAATAATTTTGGGGGGTGATTCTCTTATATTTCAAGTTCCCAGGCCAGTAAGATTGCTGTCCAGAACTTCATAACCTTCTGTTTCACAGATACACTCCCTTTTGAATTTCTTTTCTAGAAATGGTGCAGCCTCCTTGCAGCCATGAGATAATTAACAAGGCCTTATATCACCAGTTCATGGACATAAAACAAGATAAGCAACTCCCCACCGCAGACTGTGCCTGAGGACCCTCTGAACAGCCTACTGCCCACATCCCACCTACATACAAGGCTGAAAGAACGGCCTCTGTTAATCCCTAATTCATTATACTACTGAAATCCCAACCCAGGAGGGACATAATGCACCATTTTTCGATCTTGGGATGTATGTTTAGCATGATTTCTCAGTATGCTTGAGTGCCGCAAACACGTAATGATGCTCACTCCTTTCACACGTTATTCATTTCACTTCTGGTTAAAAAAAAAAAAAAAAAAAAGCCTGACCCTATCGGTGGGGGAGGCCAATCAGAGGTGGATTTGAAGCAGTCTTCTCTTACTTCCTATTTGATGCATCCTCCACAATAAATATCCTTTCTCATTGACAATCACCATTGTCTCAGTAACTAGATTTCTGTGTAGTGAGCAACAGAGAAAACCCCTCTGCCCCCAACATTTGTGGATTCATTAATAGAAGGTTTTACTTGGAAGTATGAGAACACAAATTGATGTGTTGAAAAGTTCATTTTGACTATCAGGTAGACTTGCTATGGGAATGGAGTACTATGCACTTGGAATTAGGCATTGGGGACAACAAAATTAGTTTTAGAACTTGCACTGCAGAGGCAGAGATGACATGGCACCATTGAGAGGATACTGGGGTGAATTCAATTATGTTCTCTCCAGGGCTGGAATTAGGGGGCAGTAAGATGCCCAGGGTGCAGCATCTAAAGAAGAACACACTTTCACAGTCCTAAGTGCTTTAATGTTATGCCCTAGGTATCTCTGTGGAGCTCACTGTTCAGCACACAGACAAGGTGTTATTGCCAGGTAAACAGAGAAAGAGTTAACTGTTTTCTTCATTAACTTGGTTTTTTTGGACAAGGACCAAGTCCCAGAGAATACTCTCTTGGGACTTTCCAGGAGCTATAAATGCTCCCAGACTCATCTTGCACAGATGAGGCCAGTGGAGAGTCTCCTGTCTATGGTTGCAAAGCTAGATGGAAGTGAGCAGGCTAGGTTGCACAGGTAGCAGGTAGAACACTTTTGGTGAGCTTAAACACAAAGGGGTAGGAGGAGTTACTGTAACTACCTAGATTGCAACAAACAATTCCCATGTCTGTGGGCCAGCCAAGTGGGCAAGAGGTGAAGTAAGTAATTTTATTTCAGAATGTATTTGTGACTACCCTTTCCCAAGATTGCAATACTCTCAATCTGCATTTTCCTCCCTGGTCTCCTTCAGCAATGGATCTTTTCCTTCAGTCTTCAAGGGCTGTACACTTTCCCAGGAATAATGTCTGCCTCTTTAACTTGCTCACTAAGCCTTTCCCAGTGACATTTTGCAGATGTGATTGTTTAATTTTAATATCATACTCACAGCAGCCTGCATTATACAAACACCAGCATTCAGGGACTCCTGCATCATGAGAGTTTTTAATAGAGTCTATTTTAAGAGAGTGCTGTAATCTTTTAACCCAAGGTAAGATTCCAGATCTGAGATGTTCCCAGATCTGGTTGGGGGGAGTCAGAGCTCTTTGTAGGTTAGGGAAGACAAGAGTTCTAACCATGCTTCTCAAGTCTTACACTCTGCGGGTGGCAAGATCGTGACCTTGACTTCTTGTTTGTTTCTCTGTGAAGTCTGGGCTCTTACACATAGTTTCTTCTATTTTCAGAACATGAGACAACACATCAGAGATGTTATTTTGCCCAATAAGTTGATACCTGTAAGAGAATGTACCTTGGTTCTTAATTTTTTAAGAACTACTAGGGAAATCTTTTAGTATGAAGTGAAGAACAAGTGTATATTATTCTACGCACATCTCTATTTTTGGTAAATGTTAACTCCTAATCTTTGCCATACCAACAAATAGCAATAACCAATATTTCAAGTGGTAGCAATTGATATTAGACTTCCCAACCTATTTTTAAAAGTCAAAGAACAACTCAAGAAGCAGTTTCTAAAACATTGATAAATTTTCTGCAATTTTTTTGTGTATTTCACACTTGGAGTAAAATTTGCACAAATGTAAGGGCTTAAATGCTATAAGAACCATATTATTATATGTGTAAGAATATCTTGGTTGACTGGATTCTCATCCAAGGTAGTCAAAGAGATTGACTTTTCAAGGAACGGAGAAAAACAAGAAAAATTATGGGTACACTCCATTCTTCTTGATACAGGATGGCTTCTAAATAAATTTCACCAAATAGGCAAAAATTGACTTTTCACAAGGCACTTCCTTTCATCCCATTCTTGGTGTAGTGTAACATAAATGTGCTTTAGCATCAATAGCTCTAAATGTTGACTTTTCACAAAATATTTCTGTTTTGACCTTTTCCTCAGGAGTAAAGTCCATTCATGATCTTTCACTTTATTTAAACTTAAGTAGTTGTTAGCTGAAATTAATTCTTTTTCAACTAACTCAAACTTGTGTATAAGAAATCATTGATACCTTTAAAATATATTATTTGTTAGCCATAGTAGTCCCTAATATGGTACATTTTAGACAAAGTAAAAATATGAGGACAACATAAAATGGAAGTGTGTAGGATTACCGTGTTATACCTGTTCACCTTTGTCTTACATAGATAAAAGATTGTGTAAAGCAACCAAAGTCACGGCCGCCTCTGCATTTGTCCAGTGAATACTGTTAGTAGCCCACTATGAATAGAGGGAAGTTGTCCAAATTCAACAAAATAGAGGCACTTCTTTTTCAATAGCTGATTTTGATAGTACTAACATAGTTAATGGGTCATATTTTATTGAAAATTCTGTGGATATATGTGTATGTGTATATTTGCCTTTATGTGTAATGGTGCAAAATTAAGGGTCATCATCTCACTATATGTTTTAAAAATCTCTTAGTTTTGTCTTATTCTCTGTTTGGTTAAAAAAGAAAAAAATAGCTAGGCATGGTGGAATGTGCCTATTGTCCAGATTACTTGAGGACTGTCTTGTTTATCTGTGGTGTCAGATATTGTGAAAAGTATAAATAAGTCTTTTGTTGTTGTTGTTTATCAGCTTTCATTAGTGTTTGTGAATTTAATGTCTGGCCCAAGACAACTCTCATTCTTCTAATACATGGCAGAAAAGAAAAAAGGTTGGACACCCCTGTGAGTGCTCTGGGAAAGTTACCTACCTAATCCAAAGAAAAGATCTTATTCTGAGAGCATGAGCCAAAAGTTCCTACAATGAATATGAATAAAATGAATAAAAATTCAAATTGTAGGAAGAATCAGTACTCTAGAGGGAACTAATACAGTGTGGGAAACAGATATTAAAAGATGAGTAGGAAAGTTCTTAAAGGGAAGTATTGATAGCATGTCTGAATATGATGAAAGTCAGGTATGCTTTGCCAAATTCTGAAGGAAGAGAGGGTAATGACTGAATGGAAAAGCACAATAAGAGCAAATTAAGAGTTCCAAGGTCAGGAGTAAATATGCTTACACTGCTAGAGTGGCGAGACATCAAATTGCCTATTATTAATGTTGATGACTAAGATTTGCAAAGAAGTTAAAAACAAATATATACTATGACTGAATGATCACAAAGTAATTTTCCTCAAATAATTCCTACCTTTTAAGTAAGGCCTCTGTTGTAGAGAATAAAATTCATCAGATTTTCATTAATGGAAATCTACCTAGCACCCTTTGCCCATATATATTATTCCATGATAGTAAATACTGTATCATGTGTAATGTATTCAAAGTGCCAAAGTTTTGTGTTAAAAATTCTTTCTTTAGTGATTGAACACTGTATAGTTTTGCTTTTAAGAAAACAAAATAAACTTAGAAAATTAAGCTAACATTTTAAAAAAGGAGGCTTTATAAGGCTGAAGATGGTCTGACAGAAAACTAGATTACTATTTACCCAGTGGAACACACTGGGTAAACTCTAAGGGTTGGGAATATGAATTTCTAAAATGCTCAGTACTCCCTTTAATAACAAAATGAACTTCATGAAATTATTGTCATATGTTTGATGATATTAAAATAATACTATAATTTTCCATATAATAGAAAATTATAAGGTATTGATAACAGTAATAAGGTAAAGTCACCCATAATTCATTGCTCAGATATGACAATAGTTACTATTTCCATGTTTTATTTACCAAACATCCTATCAATGCATGTGTATCTATACACATCATTTCTGTTGTTCAACAGTGACACTGTGCACAAGTGGTTTTACAACTTCTTTTTAAAATTTAACAATAAATACTAAATATTAGATAATATTTTTTTAAGTAAAAATAGTTAAGTTACCTTTGTATATAAACATGCTTTCCTGGTACAGAATAATAAGGTGTCCCTTTGATAATGAAAACAATTCCTTTTTAAGAATGACTATTAATTTGTAAGCTATTTAAAATGATAGCAGGGCATAGGATTCTCTTTTGATCTTCTTTAGAGGGTATAGGGCATTCCACTATGCATTCCCCTTTCAGTGATTAAATCCATGTAATATGGGTGTGGCTGTTGCAAAAAATCACTGGAAGGAGAGATTTGAGGGAAGTCGCTACATTGTATTTCCTAAAAAAAAAAAAATGTTTACTAATTTCATTCACTCATTCTGGTATGAGTGCATCCACACACACACACAATTTAAGGAATTAAAAATTAACAAATTATTAAATTGAATTTAACTAAGAAGAGTTTAAATAAGAAGTGCTTGGTGTGTGTATCTGTTTGTTTGCTTTTTGAGACAGAGCCTCAAGCTATTCCTCTGGGTAGAATGCTGTGGGATCACAGCTCACAGCAACCTCCAACTCCTGGGCTCAAGCGAGTCTCCTGCCTCAGCCTCCCAAGTAGCTGGGACCACAGGTGCCTGCCACAGCGCCCGCGATTTTTTGGTTGCAGCCGTCATTGTTGTTTTGGCGGGCTGGGCTGGATTCGAACCCGCCACCTTAGGTGTATGTGACTGATGCCTTAGCCACTTGAGCCACAGGCGCTGAGCCATGTGTGTATCTGATTATATCAGTGATTTATATAATTTTTGATAATTGAGTCTAGTTACTTCTGATAAAGTTTATTTAAAGTAATCAAGGTGGTTATATTAATAAAGAAAACTGTGATGGAAACATAATATTTTTAATAATCTGGGTATACTTTCGCTAACAGTCTCATCCTGTATTTCAGGAAAAGTATTCATCTCGTGCTATCATGGTAGCTCCACCAATGTTCAAGTAATAACAGCCTTAACTGCAGTGGTACTTCTTAGTAATTTAGTAAAATATTTCACTAATTGACATTTCAAAACAAAAGTTATTGTTATTGGTACTTGATGGATAATAGTTTATTATAGTTCATTACTGATAACATAGTTTACATACAGTATAATTCTCTATGCAGGATTTCTGTTTTAAAAAATTTTGAATTAATTCTTCTCTATCATGAATATCTTTACTTCTGTGTACACACTGTAGGTAATCAATAGGTGCTTAGGTCACAATAGATGACTAGGGGAATGTGTGTGACAGATAATAGATCTGTTTAACTTACAAAGAAAAAAAAACTTTTGTATTTTTTAATATTGTTTATAAAAATTCATAGTTTTCATTCCTGTCTTAAAATGTTTAGTCATAGGATATAATTGATTATTAAACATTTTATAATTTTGGATAACCATCATTTTAAATTTAGGTCAATTGTATGAAAAAATACTGGCTTCAGGATTTTTTTTTTTTTTTTGAAGCATCTTTTAAAAATTCTTCCATTCTGGGTGGCGCCTGTGTCTCAAAGGAGTAGGGTGTTGGCCCCATATGTGGGAGGTGGCAGTTTGGCAGGTTCAAACCCAGCCCTGGCCAAAAATAAATAAATAAATAAATAAATAAAACTGCAAAAAAAAAAAATCCTTCCATCCCATTTTGAATTTTGGAGACCTCTGTCTTCAAAGCAGAATACTGTCTCTTCAAAGCATATACTTACGTCCATATTTAACACCGCTGGGTAGGTGGGACTCATTAACCCAGATTTTACACAGCAGATGCTTGAGCTTATTGAGAACTAATAAAAATATGCTCATTGCCTCTGACAGATTGGTTCTCTACTTTCCTTCTAGTTCAATAGAAAAGTGATGAAAATTGTATACCAAAATTCTGGCATGTCAGCTCCCAACCACTCCACTATCAATTATGACATGTTTGTTCTCATCGGCATCCCTGGCCTGAAGGAGCTGCACACGTGGATCTCCATCCCTTTCTGCCTGATGTACCTGGTGGCTGTATCAGGAAACGGTCTTCTGATCTGTGTGGTGGCAGCAGAGCGCAGTCTTCATGAACCCATGTACCTCTTCCTCTCCATGCTGGCTTTTTGGGATCTGATTCTATCCACATCCACGGTACCCAAAGCCCTGAGCATCTTCTGGTTTGATGATGTCGACATCTCTTTTGGAGGCTGTGTCACTCAGCTCTTCTTTATGCATTTTGCCTTTGTAGTGGAGTCAGGCATTCTCTTGGCCATGGCTTTTGACCGCTATGTGGCCATCTGCTATCCACTGAGATACACCACCATTCTTAGCCATAGTGTCATTAGCAAAATAGGGGGTATTGTGGTGTTTAGGAGTTTTGCAACTGTCTTCCCCATTGTCTTTCTTGTGAAGCGTCTACCCTTCTGCCGGACAAACATCATTGCCCACACCTTCTGCGAACACATGGGGCTGGCAAAGCTGGCTTGTGCTGATATCACCATTAATATCTGGTATGGAATCTCTGTGCCTCTACTCAGTGTTATGCTAGATATGGTAATGATAGTCATCTCCTATGGGCTCATCCTTCGAGCAGTCTTCAGGCTGCCGTCCCACGAGGCTCGGATGAAAGCGCTCAGCACCTGTGGTTCTCACGTCTGTGTCATCCTCATGTTCTACCTTCCAGGGATTTTCACTGTCATTGCTCAGCGCTTTGGCCGAAAAATCCCCAAGCATGTCCACATCCTGCTGGCCAATCTCTATGTACTTGTCCCCCCCATGATGAACCCAGTTATCTATGGAGTAAAAACCAAACAGATTCGGGAACGAGTGGCACTTGTGTTTTCTCCAAAAGGGAAATGTTGCTGAGGCTGTCTGGACCTCACTGTAGCTCCTGAAAGGAGAGAAGCAGGGGTCCTATTAGAAGATAGATTACAGATAAGATATTATTTCAGAGATGATCTTCTTTCTATGGCAGTCTTTTCTTCATAAAATTGGAATGACTCAAATTGCGTAAGTCCCTTATTTTAAAGGGAGATAAGTTCTTGAAGGTCTGTGAATTCACAGATATAAATACTACTATTTAAATGTCTATAGATTTCTTCAGTATTTAATGATGTGATATCTCTATTTGTACCAAACAAAAATAAAATTAGTATATAAAATACTTTTCCTCTGCTACTTAAATTTTAAATCTATAGGTACTCTCTTCAACAGCTATTAATCATATATACTAGAAAGAATGAACCCTCTATTGGATACAAATAGGGGAAATGTGGAAACTCCTCCTTCTAACTTTATTCACCAATAAATGAGAACACCTAATAATAATAGACAGAACTATCCAGACCTGTGATATGATCTTAGAGTGCTGTAAGTATATAACTGAGGTGAGGGAGGAGGGCAGAAGACAAGATAAATAGGTCAAGCATTTCTGACAGATATCCTGCTTCAAATGCCAAGAGTTTTGTAAAAATCTCCTAATTTGCCATTAAGCAACCTTTCTTTTTTTTTTTTGAGACGGAGCCTCAAGCTATCCCCTTGGGTAGAGTGCTATGGCATCACAGCTCATAGCAACCTCCAACTCCCAGGCTCAAGCGAGTCTCCTGCCTCCACCTCCCAAGTAGCTGGGACCACAGGCGCCCGCCACAACACCTGGCCATTTTTTGGTTGCAGCCATCATTGTTGTTTGGCGGGCCCGGGCTGGGGATTCGAAGCCACCACCTTAGGTGTATGTGGCTGGCGCCTTAGCTACTTGAGCCACAGGTGCCGAGCCAAGCAACCCTTCTTTTTAGATTCCTTAACACCTGTCTCACAGGCTTGTTGTGTGAAAGTATAAGGAGAAAGTGGATGTTAAAGCACTTTAGGAATTACAGAATTTTATTAAAATGTTGGTTGTATCATTGTTTATTGTCATTATGTTTCCTGGTATGAGGTTACACCCTCCTTATGGTCAAAGGTTAAAAACAAAACAAAGCAAAAACCTCCCTCACAGGGACATCCAATCTTTTTCTTCTCTGCTACACACTGGAAGTAAGAGTTGTCATGGACACATTAAAGATAAAAACAATAATGAAAGTTGACAAGCAAAAAAAAGGAAAAACAGGTCAGTGTATAATTTTTGTGATATCTGACACCACAGATAAGCAAAACAGTTCTCAAGTAATCCACATGTGGCCCGTGGACTGCAGGTTGGACCCTCCTGGCAGAAAATCCTTCCATCTTCCTCCTTCTTGTTTTTCTCCACCAGAAATTGTTTATCAACAGTGAAGTGTCCTTGTGCAGCATTTTCCTATCAGGTTTGTGTTACTCTCTTTGGATGGAGGATGACAGCAGACACTATAAGGTCTCCATCTCTCTGCCCAATTACCAGGTGGTGTGAACTGCTGGTGTCTCTTGTGCTTCCCATCCTCAAAAACCCTAGGGGAATTTTAAGAAAATTTTACCTTGTTGCATAACCATGGAACCTCTTTCTTCTCAAGTGTATGCGCACATTCCTGGAATATGTGAGATACCAGGAAAATATTTTGCATTTTTTCTGAGTTGGAGTTTTCTGGATAAACTTTTTCAAAAATTTTGGATGCTGAGCTAAGCACAAGCTTTGAGAAATTAATTTACAACTACGTAGATATTGAGAAAACTCCAGAGAGATTTAACTAACTTCAGAAGCACTGTGACATTCCTGGTTTATAAAGCTGGTGAAAATGGCCTTATCTTTCCACTGCCCCCTAGGAGATTCATTTCTCATTAGGCTTTAGGGAAACATCCTCAGAAGTGGGGAGGTAGGCTCGGTGACTGTGGCTCAATCGGCTAAGGCGCCAGCCATGTACACCCAAGGTGGCGGGTTCGAATCCCCAGCCCCGGCCCACCAAACAACAATGATGGCTGCAACCAAAAAATGGCCAGGCGTTGTGGCGGGCGCCTGTGGTCCCAGCTACTTGGGAGGCTGAGGCAGGAGACTCGCTTGAGCCCAGGAGTTGGAGGTTGCTGTGAGCTGTGATGCCATGGCAGTCTACCCAGGGGGAAGGCTTGAGGCTCCGTCTCAAAAAAAAAAGAATCTAATTATAGAATCTTACAATTAAATAAATTTTATTTGAAATAAAGTTAACACTCATCACGTCCTAATTATGGATTGTATTTTCCTATCACCGATATTCAGGAAGTTATTTGCACGTTTCCCCTCGGTATGGTGGGAATATCATCTAATTTTGTGTTACTGCACTGCTCCTTGTTTGATGATGTCTGATTGATAGCTTGAAGACAGCAGCGTGGTTGCACTAATACCTCTAAAATTGGCAACAGCTACACAACAAGGTTTTATTTATTGTGGTGTTGATATTCTAGACTTAAGATAGTGATGCTGAAAATGATAATATAGATTAAACTTGTAAACGTGTCACATCTGTCTATTACTTTATTTATTTATAAGTAGCTCAAACATTGCCGAAATATCCCAGCATTCAAAAACTATTATTCAATGCAGCAAAGAAGTCACTCTTATCATTGATAGATAAGTGAGGTTCTGACATTGATCTTTATTGCTTCACCAAATGTACCAAATATCAACATTTATGTCAGACCCATACTTGTTTGTCAGTTGCAACTAAATGTTATCTGTGGGCACTAACGTTCGACAAAAATTAATCAAAGCGTTCTATGAAAATCAATTGTTATATGTAATTTACTATGGAAAATATTGTACATTGTATTATTACTGCACAATTGTCTCTTACATATCCTTTATATCAACATTAACTGGGCACACGTATACATACTTTTTTTTCTAGAAAGGCATTACTGGGTCTGGAATACTTCTATAGCAGAATAAAATTTATGAAACACTAAGCTTTCTTTGGAATATATAGAAACTTTTGGAAACAGAGTTGGATGAGGACTTCAATTTGTGAATTAATGTAAGAATAGTCCCTGAACCCTGGGACTATCAGATATACCTGTATTATACATAATGGAAAATATGGTATATATGCATGTAGACAAAAACTAAGGATTGATAAGCATCCTGAAACACACTTGTATTTAGAGTGGGGAGTTTATGAGCAATTCTTTTTTTTTTGCAGTTTTTGGCCGGGACCAGGTTTGAACCCACCACCTCTGGTAGATGGGGCTGGCACCCTACTCCTTTGAGCCACAGGCACCACCCCATGAGCAATTCTTTTTACCTTTATTTTAAATATTTTTTATCTTGAAAAATGTAAACAAATTGATGATTATAAAGAGAAGCAGTTTGGTTAATGAATTAAGAAATACTCGAATTCAGAAAGCTTAAAGCCTAGCTCTCAATTTATAAGGAACATAGGTTAAATCTCCTGCCTCAGTCATTCTGTTTGTCATCTCCCAAGTGGTGAAATAAGAACCCAACTCACCTGGCAGCCATGAGGAATAAGCCATATAGTAGCTTGACGACAAAGCTTCTTAGAACAGTGAATACTAATGTGAAACCAAGATATAAACAATTACACGCCCACATGGTGACAAAGCACAAACATAGTCTAGCAGGGGGTGGGGATAAGAGGGGGAGAACAGAGAGCCATGGGTGCCCAGTGTGAGGGTGTTCAGCATGCCCCCTGGGTGAAGGGCTCAGCAACAACTTGAATTTCACCTTAGAAGTGAAAATCATGTAAAAAAAAAAAAGAGAGAGAGAGAGAGTGATACATGGAGCAAAGAGCATTCTCCATTATAGAAATGCTAGAGGTAAAGCTGAACTGAACTTAAATACTTAAATACATTGTTTCCTTGGTGGTCAACAGACATTCTTTATCAAATCTGATATGAAATACCTATGATCTGTCTTTGGGCAATTCTTCATTCATTCTCCTAAGTGTCACCTCTGCTATTAACTTGGGAAAATAAGAAACATTTTCTAATAAGAGTGTTAATTATAAAAAGTGCTTTATTTCCTAACTTGGTAACCTTATAAATCCAATACTTTGTGCTCTACGGCAACAAAGATGCAAAGCTATTCATTTCACGGCTAAAAATGAAAAACAAAATTTCCAGACACACCGTTAGATGATAGGGGGTCCTAAGGCTGCCTCGGATAATCCGGATGACCTCTTCTAGTGTAACGACACTTGAGTTGTCACATAAAATTTTACATACAATAAATCAATGGCAATATTTAAAGATAATTGCTGTGCCAGAGGAAGATAGTGTCAGATTGACATTCCTATGGATAAAAGAAGATTGCAGTTCACCAAGGAAAATGTTATTTATCTTAATAAGTGGCCTTTTACCCTGTCATTATTTTTGTTACCTCTAATTGGTGTCAAAATGGGATCAATACCACATCCCTACTTCATATAACTCTTGTGAGGATTAAGTGGCATATCAAGTACTGAATACACAGTAGAAACAGGCTATTATATTATTTATTATTATTATTATCATTACTCATGTTGGGCATGAAGAGTTGACGTCAGCTCCATGCCTGCCTGGTGGCACCTTCCTAAGTCACACTTCTGTTGTGTGTCTCACAACTCTGTGTCAGACATCTCCCTTCCCAGTGTTCACGTCTCTGACTTCTTCCTTGTGTCTTCGTCCATTTTTTTTCAAGACTCTCTGGCCAACTAATAAACATTAAAAAACAGAAATCAGCCGGGTGTGGTGGCTCACACTTGTAATCCTAGCACTCTGGGAGGCCAAGGCAGGTGGATTGCCTGAGCTCACAGGTTCAAGACCAGCCTGAGCACCTGAGCAAGAGCAAGAGCCCACCTCTAAAATAGCTGGCAGTTGTAGCGGGTACCTGTAGTCCCAGCTACTAAGGAGGCTGAGTCAAGAGAATCACTTGAGCCCAAGAGTTTGAGGTTGCTGTGAGCTATGACGCCATGGCACGTACCCAGGGCAACAAAGGGAGACTCCGTCTCAAAAAAAAAAAGAAAAAAGAAAAAGAAACTAGACCACAAAACATGCCCAGATGTCAGATCCACCAAGGCTTTGTGTGGTTAGATTTTTATAAAGCCCAATACATGGATCGTGATTGCTTCTCAGGGTCTTATCTCATCATCACCCAGAAGGTTATTCCTGACAATTTAATTTTTTGTTATTTTGTTTCTTTAGTTACCTTTTTTTTGAGACAGAGTCTCACTATGTTACCCTCAGTAGAGTGCTGTGGCCTTGCAGCTCACAGCAACCTCAAACTCTTGGGCTTAAGTGATTCTCTTGCTTCAGCCTCCTATAATCACTATTTTTTATACTAAACATACAACATTATTTTTAGAACATTTTTAGAACAAATAACCAGTTGTTTTATAATAAAAGAATTGAAGGAATGAGAACTTTAAAGATGAATTTGAAGCTCTCACTGAAAGTTATATGTGGCATTCCAAAACTCCCCCTGTGAGTCTCTGTCACCTCCCCACCAATCATATCATTGGCATTTGAGTAATGGACACTTTTGTGTTATTGCTGGGTTTCATTTATTTATTATTTTATTTTATTTTATTTTTGAGACAGAGTCTCACACTGTTGCCCTCATTAGAGTGCCATGCCATCATAGTTCACAGCAACCTCAAATTCTTGGGCTCAAGTGATTCTCTTGTCTCAACCTCCCAAGTAGCTGGGACTATTGGGAGGCTATTTTGCACAATTCCCAGCTATTTTTAGAGATGAGGTCTTGCTGTGGCTCAGGCTGGTCTCAAACCCGTGAGTTCAGGCTATCCACCCACTTTGGCCTCCCAAGTGTTAGGATTGCAGGCATGACCCACTGCATCCAGCTTGTTTATGTTTTTAATCTGTATGCCTTTCCCGGCATCAGAATTGTCAAATGACACAGCTGCTGGTGGCGCCTGTGGCTCAATCGGCTAAGGCGCCAGCCACATACACCTAAGGTGGCGGGTTTGAATCCCCAGCCCGGGCCAACCAAACAACAATGATGGCTGCAACCAAAAAAATGGCTGGGCGTTGTGGCGGGCGCCTGTGGTCCCAGCTACTTGGGAGG
>CAUYQV010073453.1:0-20983 GCA_963574575.1 Galagoides demidoff | reverse complement strand
GGGAAGCTGAATAGCATGGTGGGAAGCAGAATAGAATGGTGGGAAGCTGAATAGAATGGTGGGGAAGCTGAATAGAATGGTGAGAAGCTGAATAGAATGGTGGGAAGCTGAATAGACTGGTGGGAAGCAGAATAGAATGATGGGAAGCTGAAAAGAATGCTGGGAAGCAGAATAGAACGGTGGGGAAGCAGAATAGAATGGTGGGGAAGCTGAATAGAATAGTGGGGAAGCTGAATAATATGGTGGGAAGCTGAATAGAATGGTGGGAAGCTGAATAGAATGGTGGGAAGCTGAATAGAATGGTGGGAAGCTGAATAGAATGGTGGGAAGCGGAATAGAATGGTGTGAAGTGGAATAGAATTGTGGGAAGCTGAATAGAATGGTGGGAAGTTGAATAGAATAGTGGGAAGTGGAATAGAATTGTGGGAAGTGGAATAGAACAGTGGGAAGCTGAATAGAATGGTGGGAAGCTGAATAGAATGGTGGGAAGCAGAATAGAATGATGGGAAGCTGAATAGCATGGTGGGAAGCAGAATAGAATGGTGGGAAGCTGAATAGAATGGTGGGGAAGCTGAATAGAATGGTGAGAAGCTGAATAGAATGGTGGGAAGCTGAAGAGAATGGTGGGAAGCTGAATGGAATGGTGAGAAGCTGAATAGAATGGTGGGAAGTTGAAGACTGTGGCCAGAAATACCTGAAGAGATTTTTAAGAACATTATATTTCCTATCTGGTTTAGTTGGTATTGCAGCAACATACTTTCCAAGCCCCAAACTTTTAGTGATCTCTCGTACACACAAAGGTTTCCCATGTGACATCTGAATATATGTGTTGTGTGTATAACAATAAGAAAAGGACAGTTAGAAGCAGCTGTACTCATTTTAGTTTTTAAAATTTCATTCACTTTTTGAGACAGAGTCTCACTCTGTCACCTGAGTAGAGTGCTATGGTGTTATAGCTCATACTCTTATGTTTGAGCAATCCTTTTGCCTCAGCCTCCTGAGTAGCTGGGACTACAGACATGTACCATGATGATGTCCAACTAATTTTTCTATTTTTAGTAGAGACAGGTGTCAGGGCCCAGGACTGGCCAGGTCTCGGGCCGGCTTAGGTAGGTTCTGGACGTGGACTGCTAAGTTACCTTGCTCAGGTCTCTTAGGTGCCTGAGGGCTATCTGCTTTAGTGGGAGAGAGAGACTTAGAGTTAAGCAGTCTTAGAATATATAGATCTTAGTCTTTAGCAGAGCTTAGTGATCTTCAGCAGGGAGACACCGTGCTGGTGTTCTACAAGCAGAAAAGCAGACAGAGTCAGAGTAATTGGGCCCATGATAGACTCACATGCTCCCAACTGCCTTTTCCTCCAGCCTAATATAAGGCTGATCTCGTGCCTCTCAACCCCACAGATGTAGAGACTGCCAATTCACCAATGCTCTCATCTCACAAGCTCTCTCATGCTTGTTAGAACCAAATCCCTCTCCATGCCCTTTTCACCAAGGTGTTCCATTATTGAGCTATACAGGTATTTCTTAGAACTCTCACTCCTCCTAGCCATAGGACATGGGCTGCTATAGGAAGGGTCTCACTCTTGCTCAGGCTGGTCTCAAACGCCTGAGCTCAAGCACCTGGGCTCCCAGAGTGCTAGAATTATGGTCATGAGCCAGTGTGCCTGACAGATGTATATATTTTAAATGAATGATTTTTAAAAAATAATAATTTAAACATGAGCAAAAATAAGAACATCAAAGAAAAACTGTAAAAGTAACAAAGTTAAGCATTGTATAATTTAATGCTGTCCTGGTACTGGCTCCCTATGGAAAAAGCTAGCAGTAGACTTTGAGGTTGGGTTTATAAGAGAAAACCAGATATCATTACAGAGTAACCCTCCTCATTGAAATCTATGTTGGTGCATAAGCCAGGGTTAAAACGTTTGGAATGTTCAGTATCCTCACCAGAGCTTCTCTGCACTTAAAAGGGCGAGGGTTTGGGACCCTGGGCGTGTCGGTGTAAACCTGCTCCAGGCTGAAGCAGATGGACTGGCTAAGCGTTCCTGGTCACTTCCCTGCCAAGCTTCACTTTCAGTGATTTGGTTCAGCTGAGCCGGACATGGGATCTAACTTTTTTTCTCCCACATTCTTAAATACTACGAGGCACTAATAAAAAGTAGTCTATCCGAGTTGCCTTTAAATTATATTTAGAGATGTATTGCGACTGAAAGGCCTAAAAAAAGCCACATAGATCATTCTTTAATGATAGGATTTCTGCCACTTTGACAGCATCGAACAGAGTGAGAAGAAAGAGAAGGGAATTTCCAAAGCTGAAAACTATTTTGTATATTTATAATACCAACCCCATTGAAAGTCAAGATTATTATTTATAATACCCGCCCCATTGATGGTCAATAGATTTAAGACACAAGTTTTTTATTCTCACCCGCCTGACTTGTCACTATCAAGAAAAAAATATTAAGCACCTGTTACAACTTTTCTATTCTCTTCATGGATTTTGGAATAATTATCTTTGAGTTACCCTGAATGAAGATTTTTAAACAACCACCTACGGGTATTCTGTTGACTATTATTTAGTTCTCACGGTATTCTGTATTGAGGGGAATTCAGTTGTAGAGGGAAGACTCCACTAGGCTAGGTTAAAAAGGAGAGGGCTTCTCAATGAGGCTATTAAGTGGCTCACAAAATCTGGGGGAATGCTGAAGAAACTGACTCATGGCTGAACTTTGAGCAATGAGTTCTAAAGTCACACCGTTTCCAGGTAAGAGTCTGGTTATATTGTAGAACTAGACCACTCAGGAGTCTGGTGACCCAGAAACGATGGACCTTGTGAAATCAGAACATTGACTAGAAATTAGGAAGCTATTGCTAACAGTTTCTGGTTCCAAAACATACGGCTCTTACTATATATGCACAAATGAATGGACGCTTTCTGCTCGGTTCCTCTTCAGATACATCTTTCTTCCAATTCCAGGTCATGATGGCACATCTCACTGGTGGAAATTAAATCATATAGGGAAACCTCCGGGTGTCTGATAAATGTGGTCTTTGCTGTCTGGCCTCTGCACACTTGAAAAAGGGTGGAATGCATTTTGAGTAAGCCATTTCATGGTATCAGCTACATATTTGTCTTGATTGTGGCCTTAGGGAGTTAATTCAGTAATATATTCTATTAATTAAAATATTTAGGATAACCAGAATTTATGAATAAAACATGAGAATAAAATTTTAAAATCCTTACTAACACAGAAAAGGATAGCATGAAAACTTGTATAGCAAAGATTTATAGTTCTTAATTAGTATTGCACACCCTCTGCAGACATATCTGAATATATATATGTGGTGATGTTGTTATCACAATGACTGCTGAATGCTATGAGAATTTAGTGCACAAGGGCCAGAGGTGGTAAGTTCCTCAGTCAATGGGACATAAGATAAAATTTGATACAATGAAGAATTGTCTCACTGCAAACACAGAACCTCTACTGAGAAGTATTAACATAGGTAATCTCTAAATAATTTCAATAACCCACATTATCATCAGAAAAAAATTTACTGATATAAATGATCTATTCTGTCTCTTTAGATTCTATTAATGGAAGGGAAAATACCCAGATGCATGTTAATATGGAAATAGGTTAAAAAGGAGCAGGAATACATAAGAGATTAATATTTTATGAACAAAAGAATCATTTGACTTTACTGTATGGTAGTTTTCAAAGTATGCTCAGCTAACCAGAAGCATTAGCAGCATCTTAGAACTTGTTCAAAATGTAAACTCTCTGGTCCCATGTCATACTTAGTGAATCAGAAACTCTGGGTTTGGACCCAGATTATTATGGTGTACTTTAAGTTTTGATGACTGCTGGTTTTGACGTGATTTAAGTGTTCATGACTGACAAAACAAAAGCATCAAGGAGTGAGTGAGGTAAAAGTTGGGTGTAATTAGGGAACTCCAGTTTCATGTAATTAGGGAAGTCCAGTCTTCATCTGTGAAAAGAATGGTCAAAGGCAGGAAACTGCAGGTGAACATTACCTGCTCTGGGAAAATTTTTGGTTCCTCCTAGGCATGCTGTCTAAGAAAATTTGGAGAATAGACTTAAGACATAAAAACACACTAGGGAATCACAACAGAACAAACCAGAAATGGAGTGAATTGGCTTTCTGTGTCTGCTACATAAATTAACCACAAGCTTAAAAGTATAATTTATCTTGCAGTTTCTATAGATCCAAAGTCTAACATTGGTCTTGCCAGGCTAAAATCAAGGTGTCTGTATGGTTGGATTTCTAATAGGTGCCTCTGGAGAAGAATGTATTTTTAAGCTCATTTCATGGTGTCAGCCAAAAATTTAGTTCCTTGAGGTTGTAGGACTGAGATCTCCATTTCTCTGTCAGCTAGGGCACCCTTGACTCCTAGAGGCCTCTCCCTAATTCATGAATATAACCTACAACAAATCCTTCTCACGTTCAGAATCTCTGACTTCTCCTGTCTTTGTTCCTGTTCTGCCTTCCACTATATTTATCTGGCTCCAGTAGAAGGAAGTTCTCGGCTTTTAACAGATCTGTGATTAGATTGGGGTGACCTGAATAATCCAGGTTAATCTTCCTAAAGTCCATAACTTTAATTACATCTGCCAAATCCCTTTTGCCATGTAATGTAATATATTCACAGGTTCCAGGGATTAGGGTATGAGCATCTTTGGAGAGCCATGATTTAGCCTATCACGTGGGGGACTTAATTTATTCATACCTTCACGCATAGCATTAACTGTGCTTAGCTCTGAAGTATAAAACAATAAAGGCTGCAGTTCCTTACTTCAAGGATATTATAGTCCAGACTATGTAGACTTAGTGAGATGTAGACATCTTACTGAACTCACCCATAATAGTAATTTCTAGATGTTTTATAATTTTGTGAATATTTAATAGTATATTAAATACTAACAAGAATCTTAGGCAATAGAACTTTAATGTCCGGCATTCAACACTTGGAAAATGTATCTACTCTTTTGGGTTTCAGGGAGGTTGAAGTTTAGTCCCAGGCCAGACAGTGGCAGAAGACAGGGATTCCCAATTACTAAACCAAACTAGGAGTCCATTTCCTCATAGTGGACTGGTGTCATGAGTGAAGCTAGTGGGAACCTAAAATCAAGAGTAATGTAAGAACATAGGTAAGAATTCAAAGACAAAAGGATGAGAAGGCCAGGTGCCATGACTCACACCTGCAATCCTAGCACTCTGGGAGGCGGATGCAGGAGAATTGCTTGAGCTCCAGAGTTAGAGACTAGCCTGAGCAAGAGCTAAACCCTGTCTGTACTAAAAATAGAATAATTAGCATGGCACTGTGGTCGGTGCCTGTAGGCCCAGCTATGATGAAGCCACCACACTCTACACAGGGTACAAAGGGAGATTCTCTCAAAACAACAACAACAACAAAAATATGGATGAGGACGCTAGGATTTGAGGGAGTCACACGTGCACAGGGATTTCCCTTTTGTGGTTCTTAGTCCTGGGTCTGACTGATAACCAGGAGAGTGGGGAAATAGCTAAGAACAATCCCTGGGGTACTGACAACCTTGTGTGTTTAGTAACATCAGAAGTTTGGTTTGCTGCAGTGGCTCCGAACAGGTGAGGACTTGGGCTCCCTGTGGGGAGGCCATAAACCCTCGGGCCATAAACCCTCGGGAAACAATAGTCCTTGACTATTCCTGAGTGGGTTTAGTAATTCTCTGTCAGACTGAAAGATTTTCTCCATATTTTCAATGAAAGTTGTAAAGAAGAGTAAGATAATATGACAAATGGTAATGAAGGGTAAAAATTTAAGGTTTGTGATATTGAAAATATATTTGGAAACTATATTATGCCACCTTGTTGAATTCAGATTTCTCAGATGCTTGCAGGTTTATGTATACTATATTCACTTATTTTCCTTCCTTTCCTCCTAAAGCATTTTAACATAGATTGCATTAAGCCTTTTTACAATACTAGAGAAATTATGGTCAGAGGGACCTTTACCCCATTCCCCAAATGGGACATTATGTATCCAAACTAATAGAAACTGCCACTATACAATTCTTAGTCTCCAAATATACCTCTCTCCTTAAAGTAAAAACATAGTTGAAAGAGATAAAAGATTTATCATATTTATATGAGCAAATATTTACTGTTAACATAAAATAAGAAAAATGAGAGAACCAAAGCAGACGTTTCAGGAGAGCCTCTGATTCAGGTGATAGCACCCGAAGCTTCTGCGAAGTAACTATAAAAGAGATGGGTTAATAGGGAAGACCATAAAGTCCTGCGTGTTTGGAGAAAATAGTCTTCAAGATTTCCAACAGTCAGTTATCAATTTTAAGGCTTTCTTTCCTAATGAATGAACTTGACATTTAAAGAGCCACTGGCATGTATATATGTTGATTATTGCTTCTACTTCAACTTTTTTGTTAAAATTACAATCATAAAAGCAGCGTGGACTTTGTAACAATCTAAATGGACTGATACAAACTATCTAAATAGCTTACTAAAAGTCAGTCCTCGGTAGGGCAATATCTGAAGGTTTTGCCTTCAGGGATTGGACCTCACTTCTAATAGTGTTCATGGCTGCCGTGCATCATGCAAGGCCAATAACATCTGGCTGTTCTGATGCAGTATTTACACATAATAGTGTATGTTCACATCATGGTTTTATTGCCAGCTAGATTCTGAGTCTTTATGATATTACTGGGGAGGGGAGCATATGACCTCTGATTAAAGAGATAGAGGGTTATGCCTTGGTCTTTGGCTTACTCCGGATGTGACCTTGCATAAATCAATCACCTTTCTCTTGACTTAGCTTAGAATTGCAACGTATGCTGACTTGTGGCAAAGCTAACTGTGAACGATTTCAACATAAAATGTAGACTCCGTATAATTGGCTGTATTTTCCTATAAATCATATCTAGATAAATTTTTGCCTCATAAGACGACAGAAAAGAGGAACTCCCCAAAATTGTTACAGATCACTTGTATTAAAAGTGTCTATTGCTCTGGAAATGCTAACTAATGATAATAACTGTTGGAAAAGACCTTAATTGAGGGACTAAAAATAGCTCACTACAGGCCAAATTGAGCACATTCTTTAGTTGTGTTCATATTATACAGAGGAAATAAGCAAAAATTTTAAGATGATAATGTTTTATTCAACAGCCTCACTGACATTATTCTCCCGGGTCTTCTTACTCAGGATTGCCTCTGCTAATTGCTTTAACATTTTCCAACAAGTATATTTCTGAGCCAAGAATGCCCAGCGTCCAAATTACTGATGCTCAGGGCAGGTGGGCCACAGCTGCATGAGACATAAAATCACAGCTGGAATCTGCTCTGCTTTGTCTAATTCTATATACTTTATCTTAAAATACAATTCCTAAACCTGAAAAGGTGGCAATAGTAATTCCTTAGGAAAACGGTCCAACATTTCCAAATTTTTGTATACTTTGAAGTGAATACCTGAAAAGTTACATTACCGTCTTATTTTTTTTTTACTAAAGATTTTTATTGTTTCTAAAACATGCAAATTACAGGAATTTTACTCTGTAATTAATTTACTTGCTCTCCCATCATATAGTCTACCATTTTAGGAACCTGAATACCACAATCTTGGCAAAGTAAAGCTACATATTTCCATATATTATATTTAATACAGCACAGCCATGACTGAATAAAATGTATTCTGAAAGGTGGGTAGAAATTATTTTGAAAGCCCACTTAATAAAAGAGTATAAAACTTTACTTCTATTATATTTATAAGAAAACTACAGGTAGAAATACTAAATTAATTAAGCTATTTTATTAAGCAATAACCTGATTTATAATTTTTTTTTTTTTTTGCCAGTAACACTTGGCTACAGGCTTACCCCAAACTCCACTTTCTGAGGAATTCCAGCCAAGAATCCAGACAGAAACCTTGACTTTGTATAGTTTTCAGACAGAGAAAAGTATTTATGAAAAGGAATTTATGGAAAAGTTATTTCTCTTGGCATTTGTCCGTTTCTTTGTTTATTCCGGCTTGTTCTCTCTTCTTCCTGGGGCTCTTCTTTCACTGGCCTATTTTTCTACAAGAAAAAGGCTCATGGAAAGGATATTTATTATCTTTAAGTGGATTTAAAGCATTGGTTTCCCATTACATGAATAAAGGTCTTCTATAATTCTATAGGTAAATGCTGTTATGTTTGAAGACACAAATAGAAAAAGAAAGGCCATAACATCTTATTAAAGACTTGCTCCAATTATCTATGGAAGAGATGGGAATACCTTTAAACATTTTTAAGGCAGGGTTAGATATTTAAAAATATTAGGGAGTTCCCTTTATGTAGTATAGCTGATGAATATTTGTGAATCTGCTATCTTCTCACTGCCTT
The DNA here is from genome assembly GCA_963574575.1 of Galagoides demidoff. Taxonomy (NCBI): domain Eukaryota; kingdom Metazoa; phylum Chordata; class Mammalia; order Primates; family Galagidae; genus Galagoides; species Galagoides demidoff. The sequence continues at coordinate 12,585 of CAUYQV010073453.1, read as the reverse complement.
TTCTGTCACACCGGGTACCTGTCACTAGTATCACTTGCCATGGCACTAATGCTGATGAGAGAGGTGCCAGTTGTTTATAATGTAGAATCTTTCTTCTTTATGAAAGGCAAAAATTCATCTCTTAATCTCTGTCCCTTTTCTCTCCCTCTTAAGCAACATGTCTCTGGTTTAGTGGATTTCCTTGGAAAATATCATTATTACGGCTGAGTGTTTATGCTCCCCTCAAATTCATATGCTGAAGCCCTAACTCCCAACATTCTGTTGTTCCAAGATGGTCCCTTTGAGAAGTAATTAGGGTTAGACCACGTCATAAGAGTAGGGCCCTCGTGATAGAGTAGTGCACTTAAAAGAAGAGGTGCTAGAGAGCTTGTCCCCACTCCACCACGTGAGGACAGTCTGCAAGCCAGGCCCTCATGACGGCACCCGGATCTCCGACTCCCCAGCCTGCAAAACAGACAAAATAAATTTATCTTATTTAAGCCGCAAAGTGTATAGTATTTTGTTATGGCACCTGAGCTGACAAATATAATCACAACATCCATGTGACAAGATCACACTAAATGCAATCAGCTTTCTTGACCAAGCCTTCCTGGCTTAGGGCACATTGACAGTCACTTTTCAGTAACTCGGCGCTTCCATTTTTCTGTGTATTTACTGAGCTTTCATGTTTTATCATGAGACAATGCTGTCTTGCAAATATTGCAAATGTTTTAGTTAAAAACACTCAATTAGATGCAGACTCTTGCAAATGTATTCTGAAAAGTAGAAAAGGGAAAAATATCTCTAAAGAAGTTGGTGATAAGAAAATATAGAACCGGACATTTGCTTCTTATTTGTAGACCATAAAAAATACCATGCAAAACTCTGGGCTTTTTCTCTTTTTTACTGTGTCTGTATCCTTTTTATGAGTGTTACAGAACTGTTCATTATATGGAAAATTGACTATAGCATTCATCACTAAGTGAAGTAATAAATAGAAACAATGAAAGAACAAGTTGGCTAATAAGGATAATTTATTTGCATCTAGAGAATTTATTATGCTTCCAAGCACTGCATTCTTGTTGAGTAGTATTTACCACCTTGTAGCTGAGACAAGCTTACAATTTTTTAATCAGAAGAAACCAGCAATTTTACTATTAAACTAGATTACAATACTTAATCTTGTTTTTTCTGCTACAAAGCCCTAACTCCTAGTTTCTGTAACATCTATTGTTGGAATGCTCATGTAATGGGCAAAAAAATCATATTTTCATATATGTGCAACTCTATTTTTTTAGAAAATTACAATGAATCTTATGTGAGTGTCTATAAGAAATTTAGGGTAAACTGTACAGAGCACATTAGAGGGAACCTCATTTACTTAATATGGGCATAAAAAATTGAAAATGTCTTTTAAATTACATAATACAGAAAGAAAGAAAGTATTGCTTGGGAATTTTAACATGATATAGAACCTATTGACATTTTAATTATCTGTATGTCATATATATGAATATTATATCTTAAAACACAATGTTGACTAATAGCAAATCCTATAGCAAATACATACCAGTTTATTAATTATAATTCAATGTAACTGATTTTATTCTTAAAAAAATATATTTGGTTTATTGAACTCTGTTTTAGGAGAAAATCCTTTATGAAGCTTGCGTCCCAACGAACATGCAATTTCTCAATAATTTGAACATGGGAAGTACAAGAATTTCCCTTGGTTCATATTATTGCCTTTAACAATAGCATAATTAATAAATGCGGAGAGCGAATCATCACTATTGGCCTTAACTAATGTTAAAATTGCAACAAAACTTAGACTCATGAAAAAGGAAGAGCAGCCAGTTGATAGAACTCTGAATCATGAGAAATAATGTAAAGAATTGCAGTTTTTGGCTCGGTGCCTGTGGCTCAATCAGCTAAGGCGCCAGCCACGTACACCTAAGGTGGCGGGTTCGAATCCCCAGCCCGGGCCCGCCAAACAACAATAATGGCTGCAACCAAAAAATGGCCGGGCGTTGTGGCAGGTGCCTGTGGTCCCAGCTACTTGGGAGGCAGAGGCAGGAGACTCGCTTGAGCCCAGGAGTTGGAGGTTGCTATGAGCTGTGATGCCATGGTACTCTACCCAGGGGGATAGCTTGAGGCTCCGTCTCAAAAAAAAAAAAAAAGATATTAATCTGGACTTAAGAATAAATAAGAAATTAATAGACAAAGTTTAAAAGAGCATTTCAAAGGCAAAGAAATTATACAAAGCAACCATATAATGTTTATTTTTAAAAATCCTTCTATGGCTCCTGTGGCTCAATGGAGTAGGGTGCTGGCCCCATATACCGGAGGTGGTGGGTTCAAACCCAACCCTGGCTAAAAACTGCAAAAAAAAAAAAAAAACTCCTTCTATGCTAAAAAGTTTGGTATTTCTTCACAAGTTTGGTTTTAAGAGCATACTTACCTTTTTCACATCTCCTGAGAGTGGTGACAGCTCAATGCTCAGGCAAGGCTCAATCTTGTTTCGGAGCACCACAGCTGGCAGCTGCACGCCCGACTTCAACTTCTGTAACTGCGCAGAGGGTGCAGCAGACGAGGAGGCATGAGCACAGAACACAGAGAATCTCATCAGTGGACCAGGAGGCATGAGCACAGGACACAGAAAACCTCATCAGAGGACCGGGAGGCGTGAGCACAGAACACAGAGAACCTCATCAGTGGACCAGGAGGCGTGAGCACAGAACACAGAGAACCTCATCAGAGGACCAGGAGGCGTGAGCACAGAACACAGAGAACCTCATCAGTGGACTGGGAGGCGTGAGCACAGAACACAGAGAACCTCATCAGTGGACCAGGAGGCGTGAGCACAGAACACAGAGAACCTCATCAGCGGACCGGGAGGCGTGAGCACAGAACACAGAGAACCTCATCAGTGGACCAGGAGGCACGAGCACAGGACACAGAGAACCTCATCAGAAGACCGGGAGGCGTGAGCACAGAACACAGAGAACCTCATCAGTGGACCAGGAGGCAGGAGCACAGAACACAGAGAACCTCATCAGAGGACCAGGAGGCGTGAGCACAGAACACATAGAACCTTATCAGCATGGCCTCACAACATGGCAGCCCCTGGGCAAGGGGCACCGCTACAACTTGAACTCAACAAACACAAACGATGTACTACAATTAATTATACCCTCATGTTAATCTAAAATTATACCCTCATGTTAATCTAAAAAACCCTTTATAAACATGAAAAAAACCCAGAGATTTTAATGTAAAAACCTTAGTAGATATGCTTATAAAAGTACACTAAAACTACCAAAATGAAAGATCTATTACTTAAATACAACAAAGTAATTTCTCTGAAGCAATAATCCATTAGATAATTTCTTAATTTTTCTTTTTTTTTTTTTCTGAGACAGAGTCTCACTCTGTTACCCTGGCAACACAGCTCACAATAACCTCAAACACATGAGTACAACGGATCCTCTTGCCTCAGCCTCCCAAGTAGTTGGGTCTACTGGTGCCTGACACAACACCTGGCTAGTTTTTCTATTTTTAGTAGAGATGGGTCTTAGTCTTGCTCAGGCCGGTCTCAAACTCCTGAGGGTATGTGATTCTCCTGCCTTAGCCTCCCAGAGGGCTGGGATTACAGGTGTGAGCCACCACGCCTGGTCCCCACTAGATAATTTCTAAAAGGATGTCTTCAGGCCAAGCCCCCCATCTAAGAGATTTTTTTATCTAATCTCAAGACTGGAAACATGAAGGAGAAGAATTTTTTATTTTTTTGAGAGCAGAGTCTCAAGCTGTTGCTCTAGGTAGAGTGCCATGGCAATACAGCTCACAGCAACCTAAAACTTTTGGACGTAAGCCATTCTCTTGCCTCAGCCTCCCAAGTAGCTGGGATTACAGGCGCCCGTCATAATGCCCAGCTATTTTTTGGTTGTAGTTATTGTTGGTTGGTGGGCCCAGGCTCATTTGAACCCGCCAGTTCTAGTGTATGTGCCTGGTGCCCTAGCCGCTGAGCTACAGACACTGAGCCAAGATGAATTTCTTTTTAAGACATGGAATTTTGCTCTGTCTCCCCTCAAACTCCCGGCTCAAGTGATTCTCCCACCTCAGCACCCTAGCGGCTGTACCTATAGACACACACCCCTATGCCTGCCTAAGAAAGAGTAAGAATTTAAAGAGAAAAGTTTTCTCTTTTTTGTTACTTTTTAGGGCCAGTATTACCTGCTGCAGATCAGAGTTCCCATCAGCTCTCAAAGGATCAGGATTTAAAAATTGCAGTAATCTGTAAAATAGTTAAAAAACAATTTGAAGAAACCGGTGTTTACATTTCTCCAATTGAGCTATTTTTCAATCTTCCTTGACAGAGACAGAATGGACTGAATATCCCAAGGCACAGTGGGGCCTGGATACCTGTGGGTCACAGTGGCACAGTGGTGGCCTGGCCCACTTGTGGCTTACAGTGGACAGTGGTGGCCTGGCCCACTTGTGGGTTACAGTGGACAGTGGTGGCCTGGCGCACTTGTGGGTTACAGTCAACAGTGGAGGCCTGGTCACTTGTGGGTTACAGTGGCACAGTGGTGGCCTTGCCCACTTGTGGGTTACAGTGGACATTGGTGGCCTGGTCACCTGGGGGTTACAGTGGCACAGTGGTGGCTGGGCCCACCTATGTGTTCCATGAAAACCTAAGCTTCTAAGATTTTGGTGGGAGGCACCAAGGCCCTTCTCTGAGTGTCTGACACGGTCCCAGCCAAGCCCAGGAACCACTGCTCTGTTTTATCTTCTTTATTTTATGGGTAAGAAAATAAGGCCATGTAGGATGTGCCCACTACCACCTCTGCTGAGAATAAAAAAAAATGGTAGGAAGAGTATTTCAGGGTTAATTTATGAGGGTCTAGTGTAAAATAACAAAGGAAACAAATGAGCTGCATGGACCCTGCAATGCCTTTTGTTTCAAGACAATAACCACTGGCCAGGAAGCCCTCTGGCTAAAGGTGGCCCTGGGGGCTCCAGGGCCACCTCTGAAGCTGTGGCCTTAGTATGCTCCCTAGGGGTGAGAGGCCCTGGAGGCCATCAGGATGGGCTCTGGGCAGCCGGGTGGCCAGCACGGCTGCATAGTCAGCCCCCTATAACCTGTGAGCCTGGCTGTGGACTAGGGACTCTGAAGTACCTTCAATTCTGTTGCTCTGAAAACTCTGAAGACTCCAGAGTAGCCACAGTCACTTGGAATTAAGAGTGTTTAGACTGCTATGATAAAAGTATCACCTTTTATTGCTATGAAAGTATTTTGTAGATTAAACAAGTATAAAATGAAGTTGCTGCTCTGCTGTTCGCAGGCTCTCTCACAGGTGCTGGACACTGGGAAAATAAGCAAACACCAACCACAGAAAATCAACAGCCCAAAACAACTGTAATTCTTTTCCTTCCTTCCTTCCTTCTCTCTTCCTTTCCTCCTCTCTTTGCTTTCCTTTCCTTCCACCTTTTTTTTTGAAACAGAGTCTGTCACCCTGGGTAGAGTGCCATGGTGTCATCAAAGCCCACAGCAACCTCAGACTCGTGGGGGCAAGCCATCCTCCTGCCTCAGCCTGCCAACTAGCTGGGACCACGGTATGCCCCACCACTCCTGGCTAAGTTTTTCTGTTTATTTGATAGAAATGGGGTGTTGCTTTTGCTCAGGCTGGTCTCGAACTCCTGACCTGAAGCAATCCACGCATCTTGGCCTTCCAGAGTGCTGAGATTACAGGTATGAGCCACTGTGCCCAGCTCTCTAATTCATTTTGTAAAACGTGCCAAGAGAGGGCAATGCCTGTGGCTCAGTGAGCAGGGTGCTGGCTCTATACCCAGGGTGGCAGGTTCAAACGCAGCCCCAGCCGAACTGCAACAAAAAAATACCCGGGCGTTGTGGCAGTTGCCTGTAGTCCCAGCTACTCGGGAGGCTGAAGCAAGAGAATCGGCTAAGCCCAGGAGTTGGAGGTTGCTATGAGCTATGTGACGCCAGGGCACTTTACTCAGGGCAACAAAGTAAGACTCTGCATCTAGGAAAAAAAAAAAAAAAAAAAAAATATATATATATATATATATACACATGCGCCAAGAAAACAGGAAGAGGAGGTAGAACCCGACTCCTTACACTGCTCAGAGCTCTGAAGAGGAGAAACGGAGAAACTACGCCAGGGAACGGGAAGCAAAAAGCTAACTTCAAAGCCTACAGGAGACTTACTGTGCATATATTTTTTGATGAAAACACAGGTGTTAAATTAATAATAAAATACAGAAATGCATTCTTCTCATATCTTACAATTACTGAAGTAAACAATTCAGGCCAAGAAAAAACTTCTTACTTCACGCAGCCATTCTTCTCATCATATTCTTTCTTCTCCACCAATCTAAGTGGCTTCTCGTTTGGCTTCTGACCTAAAGAACTACAAATTAAAAAACATTAAAACTTATGAATCCATTTATTTCAAGTATGAAAATATCTTTATTTTCTAGGAAAAAATTTAAGAAGCATCCCTGAGGAATTCATTTACCTACATAAAGTACATTTCTGTGAAAACTGAAGCTTGTCCCTTTAAGGACAAAACCATTCTGGAAACCCCTGGTGCTGGCCAAGGTGAAGAGGCAGCCATAGCACCCACAGCTGGCCTCTCCTGCTCATCACAACCAGACAGTCCGCATGAGGAGTGAAGCAACAAAGGAGAAAAGTTAACACTTGAAAAACGAACAGGATTATGGAGTATTTCTTGGGTTTTCTCCCTCAATTTCTTGATGTTGACCTGAAGGTGAACTGAGCAGCAGACGCAGACATCAGAAACCCCTAGAATGCTGGGTGCCGGGGTCCGCGGCTCACAACTGCCCTCCCAAGACTCAGAAAGCTGAGGCAGGACAGAACAGCCCAGGAGTGGGAGCTGCAGTGAGCTCTCGTCAGTCACTGCACTCATCCTGGGCAATAGAACAAGACCCCATCTCTAAAAGCAAACTAACTCCGAGGCAGACCTCTCTTACTCCAAGCCAGAGAACTGGGAAGACACACCATTTAAACCAAAGGGTGTAGGGAACTCCGCTGTCTTTCTTTCCCCCCGTTTCTCTGCTGACCCTGCCTCCAAAATCAGCTCCACCTTAGAGCTGCTCATAGAAAAGGCAGCATCAAAATGGTCACCTAAAACCCCAAGAGAAAACTTGTCTTTGCAGCCAGAGAAACTAGGAAATGAGAACCCTGTGGCCCCTACGAGGGGAAAATGCATCTTTCTTTCCCCTTATTTCTACTTCTCTTTTGTTTCCAAAGTCGGCAGTTCCGCATTACTGCACAGTAATTTCTCTAAGAGGCGACTGTCAGAGAAGCAATACCTAGAAACCAGTCAATATGCAGGAAATCCTGAAAATAAACAGAGCAATGGAGAGGGTTCTCTTATTTCTTTTTATGACCCAATGTAAGTCCCAAGGCTCATCCCAAGTTAAGAATATGCACACCAGGCACGGTGGTTGAGAGGCCAAGGCAGTTGGATTGCCTGAGCTGAGGAAGTTTTTCTATTTTTAGTACATTCGGGGTCTCCCGAATGCTCAGGATGGTCTCAAACTCCTGAGCTCAAGCAATCCACCCACCTCTGCCTCCCAGAGTGCTGGTATTACAGGCATGAGCCACTGTGCCCAGCTGAAAATTTTAGAAATGAAAAATATTCCAAAATACAACATTCACTAGATGGGCTCAACAGAGAACAGAGATGACGGAAGAGTCAACTAACTTATAAAAAGATTAGTCAAATTATTAATCTGAAGAATAGCAGGAAAAAAATGTCGAAAAAAATGAACAGAGTCTCAGGGACCTTAGGGACAGTATCAAAATGCCTGACTTTTATTTCATCTGAGTCTCAACAGGAGAGGAAAAAGAGATTGGTGCAGCGAAAATATATGTAGAAATGGCAGAATACATCCCAAATTTAATGAAAGATGCAAGCTGTACGTAAGTAACATTAATGAACCCCGAGCATAAAAAATGTGATGGAAACCACACCACAGCCCTGAGCCAACGGAGGCCACACCGCGGCCCTGAGCCGACAGAGGCCACACCAGGGCCCTGAGCTGACGGAGGCCACACCACGGCCCTGAGCTGACGGAGGCCACACCACGGCCCTGAGCTGACGGAGGCCACACCACGGCCCTGCTCTGACGGAGGCCACACCACGGCCCTGAGCTGACGGAGGCCACACCACGGCCCTGCGCTGACGGAGGCCACACCACGGCCCTGCGCTGACGGAGGCCACACCACGGCCCTGCTCTGACGGAGGCCACACCACGGCCCTGAGCTGACGGAGGCCACACCACGGCCCTGCTCTGACGGAGGCCACACCACGGCCCTGCTCTGACGGAGGCCACACCACGGCCCTGAGCTGACGGAGGCCACACCACGGCCCTGAGCTGACGGAGGCCACACCACGGCCCTGCGCTGACGGAGGCCACACCACGGCCCTGAGCTGACGGAGGCCACACCACGGCCCTGAGCTGACGGAGGCCACACCACGGCCCTGAGCTGATGGAGGCCACACCACGGCCCTGCATTAATCAAACTGCTCAAACCAGTAACAAGGGAACAAAGAGGGAGATAAAAGCCTGGGAACAAGGCAAGCAAGAAGACAGGGGCAAATCTTTAAAACACAGAGGGAGAAGCTCTGCCAACCCAGAATTCTATACCTAGCAAAATAATGTTTTCAAAGTTGAAGCTAAAAGAAATTTTCAAATTTTTATAAAAACTAAAAAGGTTGATCAGCAGGAGGCTCACAATAGAAGAAATGTTGAAAGAAGTGCCCAGGTAGAAGGGAAACGGTCTCAGACGGAAATGTGGATCCGCACAGAGTGAGACCCACAGATGCAGCCACACAGGAGGAGACAGACTTTCCTTCTCAATTAAATCTCTCTAAAAGATAAGCAAAAGTTGCTAATAGATTCTAACATTAAATATACGTAAAATTAAGATACATGACAATAAAACCATTAAGTTCCTAAGTAGAAAAATGAAAGTTCACTATTTTTAGTTTTTACACTTTACACAAAGTGGTGTAATATGGCGTCCCTCCTATGAGTCCATTAGTGTCACTGACACGTATTTTAAAGAGGATAAGGTCAAAACCTTTGATATTCAATTCATTTCTTTGCTTTCCACCCACTTGTAACTGGTCCCCATCAGGCCATGCTACATATCAAGATCACTCTGTGCCATCCTCTGCCGCACCTGCCTTATACAGCAACTTTGCCCAGCAAGGTAAAAAGGAGACTCTAGAGCCAACTGTGCTGCTAACCAGTACAATTAAATTTACCTATCTTTAAATTAACATATCTTTAATCAAAATTTCCTGGGCTACTCTTTTTAGAAACAGAGTACTTTCCTATCCTTGATCTTACAGAGCACTGCATTAGGACAATATGACACTTAAACCTAAATTCTCGCACCATACCCTGCTGCTGGGACATCTGGATCAGCATATATGGTTATGCCTCTTTTTATTGGCCAGTATGCAGAAGATTCAACACACTGTTAAAAAAAAAAAAAAAAAAAAAGAGCATTTTTCAGAAAGATATATATTCTTTTGGAACCAAAATTCCAAGAGAATTACTCTCATAAACAATCACTATAGTTAGTTTTCGTGTACACACAGATATAGAAGGGCAAAGCACTGGAAAGCTGGGCAATTATGCCATTGCTATAACCCGAGACTTACACGTCCACATAGCAGGCAGCTGGCATTTCAGATCATCAGTATAGCTAGATGGACGCATCTATTTAGAAACGGGGTCTCTCTCTGTCGCCCAGGCTGGAGTGCAGTGGTGCAACTGCAGTTCACAGCAACCTCAAACTCCTGGGCTCAAGGGAGCCTCCTATTTCAGCGTCCCAAGTAGCTGAGACTGTAAGAATGAGCCCCCACACCTGGCTAACTTTCGTAGAGTTGGGGTCTTGCTATATTACCTTAGCTGGTCTCAAATTCCTGGCCTCCCAAAGTGCTAGATTACAGCCACTATGCCCAGCCCTTCAGATAATCAGTAAAATGTTCTGCAGTTATTTTTCATCTGTTTTGCCAAAGGGCCTGAAGGGAAAGTTAGACTTCCCATTAGAATGTCCCCAGATCCCAGATAGTCACACTTTTGTTAAAATGAGATAAATACTCAATTTTTTAGGAAGGCCGCTGGGCCGAGAACAAGAACATGGCACAAGATGAGCTGGAGTTACCTTGTTCTTTCAAAATAAGCAGACACGCAAACAATATCTCTTCATGAAAAACTACAATAGCCAAGCATTTCTGAATAGAAAATATATTTTCTGTCTCAGTGCCTGTAGCTCAAGTGGCTAAGGCACTAGCCGTGTACACCAAAGCCAGTGGATTCGAATTCAGCCCAGGCCCACCAAACAACAATGACAACTACAACCAAAAAAAAAAAAAAAAAGAAAGAAAGAAAATATATTTTCTATTCATTGTTCCCAACAGAATCCTATGGTTCCTAAAGGCTTTCAAAAGAGAATATTCTAAAATTAATATTATACAAACTTTGTATTTAAGGAATATTTTAAAAATACAACCTTATTTACATCTTTTAAAGAGCTGTGATGCTGTTTCTTTTCAGATATATCTTTTGGTGAATCTCTATCTGCAAAATAAAAACAGTATAAGGAAACTACCTTAAAAATAGTACTATATTAATAGATTAAAAAAGGACAAAAAAGGAATAAAAACAAATACTATTATAAAATTTTAATACATAAAATTATTATTATTAAGGTTTTATATTAAACTTTACTTGAGGAAATTAAATATTTATTTATTTATTAGAGACAGAGTCTCACTTGCCCTCAGTAGAGTGCTGTGATGTCACAGCTCACAGCAACCTCCAGACCTTCACAAAAATCCACTCAAATAAATCACAGACCTAAATGTAAAATGCAACACTATAAAACTCCTGACAGGTAACACAGCAGAAAATCTAGATTACGTTGGATATGGTGATGGCTTTTTAGACAAAAGACCAAAGGCGTTGCAACCTATGGAAGAAGTAACTGACAAGGTGAACTCCACTAAAATAAAAAATTTCTGTCCAGGCACAGTGGCCCACCAGTGTAAACCCAGAACTTCAGGAGGCTGAAATAGGAGGATTGCTTTGGCCAGGAGTTGACACCAGCCTGGGCAAGATGGTGAGCTCTGTTTCTATAAAAAATAGCCAGCTGTGTCGGCCTGTGGTCCCTGCTACTCTGGAGGCTGAAGCAGGAGGATCATTTGAAGCCAGGAGTCTGAGGTGGTTTCACCCACAGCTCTCTATTGTGGGTGAAAGAGGGAGACCCTGTTTCAGAAAAACCCAAACAAACAAAGAGAAAACACTCCTGCTCTGTGAACAATACTCTCAAGGGAGTGAGAAGATAAGCCGCAGATGGGAAGTGGTATTTGCAAAAGACGTATCTGAAAAAAGACTTATCCAAAATACACAAAGGACTCTTAAAACTCAATTGTAAGAGGAAAGTTGCCCCGTTAAAAATGAGCAAAAAGCCCTAAAAAGACAAGTCATCCAAGAAGATGCACAGATGCAAATGAGCACAAGAAAAGATGCTGCACGTCATCAGAGACCCAGCTCTGCCCGCCTTCCAGAGTCCTGACTCCAGGGCACCTTCCACAGAGCAGCCAGCGTGTGATCCTCAGGAGTATCAGGTCACAGAGCGAGGAGAGACTGAGGGACTGCTCAGATGGAGCAAGAGTGAGACCCTTTCTCCACCAAAAAGAGAGAAACTGAGGGGAGAGGATCACGCAAGCCGGAATCTGAGGCTGCTGTGAGCTAAGACAGCACAGCACTCTATGAGTGAGTGACAGAGTGAGACTGACTCAAAAAAAAGAAAGAAACAAAAGTGTGTTTGGCCCCAGGGAACAGCCTGAGACTGAAGAGGCTGCACCAAGTGACTTTTCTTTATAGTCCTTCTCAATGCTCAATTGCTTAACCAAATATTTTGGAAGTATTATATTTTGATATCAAAAAATATAAGTCTTCTCTGAATCTTGTGTTAAAAAAGAAGAAAAGTTCTAAGACAACTCAAAAAATAAGTGTCCAAAATTAACTCAATAGTGTTGAAACAGCTTTGCACTATGATGAAAGGAAGGACATCTTTACTTGGGTAAGTAACATCTCATAATTCTGTTTCCTTACTTGACAACCCTATCACACCTCACATTAACTTTTCTTTGGTTCACCATAGTCTTTTCCTTTTCAATGACATGCACAGCTCATGCCAGCACCTATTGTAATCAGTAGGAAACAATTACCCAACAACGTGGGGTTACCTGATTATGGCATATTCACACACTGAAAAGCTGTGCAAAGATTAAACACAATGGGCTCGGCGCCTGTGGCTCAAGCGGCTAAGGCGCCAGCCACGTACACCTAAGGTGGTGGGTTTGAATCCCCAGCCCGGGCCCACCAAACAACAACGATGGCTGCAACCAAAAAATGGCCGGGCGTTGTGGCGGGCGCCTGTGGTCCCAGCTACTTGGGAGGCGGAGGCAGGAGACTCGCTTGAGCCCAGGAGTTGGAGGTTGCTATGAGTTGTGATGCCATGGCACTCTACCCAGG
>CAUYQV010073451.1:0-23202 GCA_963574575.1 Galagoides demidoff | reverse complement strand
GGAGAAGACTTAAGTGGGGAACTGTGCCTGTTCGTGGAGTGGGAGCCCAGTGCCAGGGAGAGGCGGCGCTGGGGGGTGGGAAGGTCAGAGTGGTGCTGTCCCAGCCAGATTCCCAGCAGGTTCTTCACTGAGACTGACGCTCCAATTCCAAAAATGGATATGAAATGCAGAGTACTTCAACAGCCAGGACAATCTAGAAGGAAACTGGAGTGTTCAGCGCTCCTGCATGCAAGAGCCCCATCACAGACACAGCAGAACCCACCCGCCGTGTCCCAGCCAGGACGTACTGTTGAGGGGACAGCAGGCGTGAAGAGCGGCACGGTCAGTGGCACAAAACAGTCCACATGTTGTGGTCACCAGGTGTTTGACAAAGGCCCATTGCATTTATCGGGAGAGAGGAAGGCTGCCCCGTGGGGGGACTTCACAGCAAACATGAACAGAGGGGGATTGTGGGCCTGGAAATGAACACAAGACTACGGAACACCCGGCAAACACAACAGAGAAGAGCAGAGCTGCATGACTTGGAAGGGCAAAGACGTCCAGGGACACAGCAGAAGGGCACAGAAGGCCCAGGTCCTGAAGACAGAACTGGTGGAATGGGCTTCAGAGCGGCAGGCTTCTGCTCATGCTGCTCACCTGTGCTGGGCATGGCCCCTGGTTGAGCCTTCACGTTTCAGGTGTCACACGGCATGGGGAGAATTCCTCAGGAGATTCTCCTCAGACTGCCTCTGCCTTATTTTTTAATGCCACTTGGGCCTTTTTTTTTTTTGATGGTCTTGCTCTTTGCCCCAGGCTAGAGTGCTGTAGCCTCAGCCTAGCTCACAGGAACCTCAAACTCCTGAGCTCAAGTGATCCTCCTCCCTCAGCCTCCAGAGTGTTAGGATTCCAGGTGTGAGCCACCAAGGCTATAGACTGGCTTATTTTTGACATTTTGTTTCTATAACATATGATTCAAATTTAGTGGAAAACACAGTCGGGAAAAAATAGTAGTGTCTATTTGATTCTTACTGTATAAAATATGTTCTTAGATATTAATCTGTTTTATTTCTTTTTACTTTTTATTGATACATAATAAACATTTTTTTGATATATGTGATTCATATGTATAAAGATTAGGGCAGGGTATTTGGCATATCCATCACCTTAATATTTGTCTTTATGTTAGAAACATCTGAATTATTCCCTTTTAGCTATTTTGATACATGTAGTAGGTTATTGTAAATTACAGCATGGTCACCCTGCTCATGTACCGAGCACTAGCCCCAGTTCCCTGTGTATTTGCCCCCAGTAATCAACCTCTCTCACTCCCCCAACTCCCCTGACCTTCCCAGCTTCTGGGAATACAGTCTCCTCTGTATCTTTATGGTTTTTTTTTTTTTTAGATTATTGCTTTGCTGTGTTACTGAGAAAAATGAAATGTAGATTTATTTCTCTTTAGAATGTAAGAAAAAAGATATCCTTATGAGAGTAAAAAGGTAAGCCATGGCTTTGGAGAAATGTTTGCAATATTTCTATCTGACAAAGGAATAAAGAATTCCACAACTCAACAATAAAAAAACGGAAAATGCGCAAGTCCCTGGAACAGGGTCTGGATAAAAGGTGCACCAACGGCCACTGCGCACAGAAGACGGTGTGGTGGGAACTGGGCAAGCTGAGCGCTGCCGATTGGAAGCGCAGGAAGATTCTACTACCCACGCCCTGACAGTGTGCATGGTGGCAGCTGGGGGACAGCTGCATGGGGCATCACTGGTCAGTGTGTGACCGGCGCAGCCACTTTGGAACACCGTTGTGCTGTTTCTAATAAAGTTAAACATAAATCTACCACGTGGCTCAGCAGTTCCACTCTTGAATGCCTTCTGAATGCACCAGAATGTTCACAGTGGCTTTATTCAGTGGCGCATTTGGGCTGTTTGCATTTTACCCATCAGTGACTTAAGGAGGAGCCACCTGCTGACGGGCCGAGCAGTGACTGTTCACAGCAGGTTTTTTGTGAAAGCTAAAAACTAGAAAAAAGCGAACGTCCGCTCCAAGTGAACGGATGACAAATTTTGTACCCACGCAATGAACTAGCAACAGGAGGGGCTCAGGAGGGTGGTCGCCGGGTGTGTCAGATACTGAGGGCCGCGGGGAGAGACCTGCCCTGGGCGCCGGAAGCTCTGGGGCGATGGAAGTTCAGTATCCGACCGTGATGGTTTCGCAGGTGTGCAAAACGTCAAAACTCTTCAGATTGCAGATTGTAAATATGTGCAGTTTACCATAGTCAGATACATCTCAATAAAGTTGCAAAAATAAATGAATAAAAATTTTAAAAGTTATGTCCCAGCGTGAAGATAGGAACGTGGGAGAGGGAGTGCGGGGTCTGGGGCCGGCCCGCCGCCTGCTGATCAGCTGGAAGGGGCAGGAGGCCCGCTGGGCTGGGAGTCCGAACTCAGCGGACGGCGGACGGATCTTTCCATTTCTTTGTCGTGGGCTGGTGGCGGTGCGGGGTCGGAGAGACACAATTCTGTTTTCCCCAACAAGCTCTGCTCAGCCGCGCTCTGCCCCGCTCTCCTAGGTACTGGAAGAGCGGGAAGCCGGCAAGGAAGTAATCTGGTAGTTTATTCGAGACCCCGCAGATATGGGCGGGGCGGGGCGGGATCAAGGGAGGGCGGAGGCGGACCGCAGGGGCCTAGGGGCGGGAGGAGGCGGGACCTGAGGGCCTCGTGTGGGGGCGGGACGGGGGGGGGGCGGGGCGTAGGGGCGGGCAGAGGCGGGGCCGAGGTACGGCCTACGCGTACCGGAGGGCAGTGTGGGAGGAGCAAGGATGGTGGAGGGGCGTGGTAGGGCATGCCGAGGGGCGGCGACCGCGGGATCGTGTGGGCGTGACGGGTGGAAGGGCGGGGCTGAATGGGGTTGGGCGGGGCCGAGAAACTGCCCTAGACAGAAACTCAGGACTGCGTGGGCGGGACGGGAGGAGGGGCGTGGCCTCGGCAGGACCGAAGGACATGTGGGCGGGGCGGTACCGAGAGGCGGGGCTGAGTGTAGAAACGGTTTCTAGGCTTGCAGGGTCGCGTGGGCGGGGCTGAGGGGGGCGGCGGGTGCCCCGCGGCAGTGTGGGTGGCGGCGTCGGGAGGGGCTGCTTAGGCTGTGCCTGGTGCTGGAGGAAGCCGAAGATCGGGTGGTCTGGGGGAGGAGCGTCCTTGAGTGGGGAGTTGAACACCTGGGTACCGGGTGCTGTAAGCGCGAGAGGGGCGGTCGCTGGGCTGGCCTGGGGAGGATGGAGGGCAGCCGCGGGCGGGGGCGTGGGCACAGGTCGGGGGCAGGGCAGGGGCGCAGCCATTCCACCTCCCCGCATCCATCCGCTGCGGCCACGTGGACACTCTGCCCGGTGTCCTGGGGTTTGGTGCCCATAGCACCTGTGTACCTGAGCTGAATCCTGGGGGCTCCTGTGTGCCAGGTCCTGGGGAAGCGCAGTGGGGCACGTGAACTTGCCTCGGCCCTGGATGGCCTGTCCCTGCACCCAAACTTTGTTCTACCACAAGCCCCAGGCAGAAGGAAAGAGGGAAAAAGAGGCCCTGAGGGAGCGAGTCAGCTCAGGGAACTCATGATTGTCCTCCAGGCAGTAAGGGAAGACGTGGGACCTCTGGCCGGTGACACCTGAGCAGCACACCAAAGGCAGAGTCATCTTCAGGGACTGTCCCCAGGGACACACACACACACACACACACACACACACATACACACACGCTGGAAGCCTGGCTACTCTTCCTGGAGCCGGAGACAGAGGTTCACCAAGGAGTAAGGGATGCTGCGCCCAGGCCCCCACAAGAAACTCAAAACCCAACCAAGAATTTGATTGGGATTGCATTGAAACTAAAAATTGAATCCCATACTCTGGGAGGCCTAGGCAGGTGGATTGCTTGAGCTTAGGAGTTTGAGACCAGCCTGAGCAAGAAGAGCAGGACCTTGTCTCTACTAAAAACAGAACAAGTAGCCGGGCTTGGTGGGAGGCGCCCATAGTCCCAGCTAGTAGGGAGGCTGAGGCAAGAAGAGTTTGAGATTGCTGTGAACTACAATGTTGATGCACTCTACAGATGGCAACGAAGTTGAGATTCCTTCTCAAAAACAAAACAAACCCTACAAATCGCTTTGGGGAGAACTGACATGTTATAATACCGAGTCTTTTAATCCGTGAACACGGTGTGACCCTTTGTTTACACAGGCGTTCTTACCGTCACTCAGTAATGTAGAGAGGACGTCTACATCTTCAATTAAGGTTATTTCTAAATACTTTGATGCTTTTGTAAATGGTACTAAATTTTGTGTTCTATTCTGGTAATCTACAAAAACTTGAGGGATATTTTTGGTATTTCGATCTTAACTGCACTGATTAATAGAGCGTTTTACTGTGGCATGTTGGCTCGAGGTAGTCACTGAAATACCTGAAAAGAGCAAGTAAAATTTAAGCAAGAGAAGAAATTTTATTAATGACCTGCCTAGCAAACCACGTGCACCCTGGCGACTACAGGCCTGGTGGGAAGCACAGTTTGGGGTATACAAATTTGAGGAGTAGCAGCTGCTGCTTGGAAGTTTTTTGAGGTCTTAATTTACTCTGTTCTCAAAACAACCCATATTCAAGGTCTCGATCAGTCTCATTCCCACGCTAGCCCTGGTCAGCCTGACCCCAACAAAGTAACCTAACCATATCAGTCATCCACTCTGTTCATACCTAGTTAACTAACCACCACTGATCAATTCTTGAGGATTTTCTCTGCACACAGCCTTGCCATCTGTGAATGACCAACCCCTGCCTATTTCTTCCTGTTGTTCCGCACAACCTGGGGCTCCCAGTACAACATGGGTGAGTGGTGCGTTATAGAGGCATTTGCCACTCAGGAGTAAACCTTGCATTCCACCATTAAGTGCCTCCATGAACTTTTACAACCTTCTTGCAAAGACTTTGCCTGTGTGCTGGGCTTCCTAACCACACCCCTGTGTACTTCCCTGACAACTCTGACACTTGCTAAGCCCTGGGCACAGAGAGGGGCAGCAAAGGCTACCATCACAGTCACCTCTGCTGCTAGGTGGGAAAGGTGCCAGCCCCCAGCAGCAGCGCAGTCTGGCTTGGAGGCGCACACCCCTGGCTGTGTTGCTCTCCAGTGCACTCCTGTTGTCACAACTTCCCATCCCTCAGAGTGTCTGCTCTCTGGTCAGTGTGGGTGCCTGGTGTGCCTGGCCACACCTTTCTGTTCTGTCTGGAACACCTCCCTGATCCTGCTTCCTTGCAAGCTGCTGATGAGGGCTGTTGCCCTGGACCCAGCCAAGGTGAGCCCTGGGCCCCCATCCAACTGAACAGTGACTGTGGTGTTTCCCATGCACAGCACATCAAAGCCCCATGGCAGGCCTGCTGATCTCAGCCCACTCTGCCCCAAACTCCCACCTCTGTGCTTCCCCCCATACTTCCATCCCACCAGATGCTACATCCTCAGGGCCTTAGCCCCCAGGTGGGCAGGGCCTGGCCTCTGGCCTCACATCTTCCGTGGCAGATTAGTCCAGGAAAGTGCAGGAGGGAGAGCTTGTCTCATCAGTCAGAGGGACATAGGATAATAAAAGGCTGCTGTAAGCAAAACAGCCCCATAGTAGCACAGGCCCAGGCAGAGAGATTAGCGGGACAGAGTGGAGACTCTAGGAAAGATCCCCCTGTGCTCAAGAACTCCATACATGAGCAAGGTGGCATTTCAGTTTAGAATAAAAGGATGATTTAATAAGTGCCACTGACCTAACCTCCTGTCATCTGAAAGACAACGGAGCCGGACTCCCTGTCTCATATAGACAAACTCCCCATGACTTCAGCTAAAGGGAAGAAGAAAACCCAGCTCACCTTGCCTGGGACAGTGATCCATGAATCTGCTTCTCAGGAGAGGTTGGCCCTGATGACACCTGATTTCAGCCCAGGGACATTGACCTCAGACTCTGCCCTCTAAAACTCCGGTGTTTGAAGCCACCCAGTTCGTGGTGCTTTGTCACAGCATCCCCAGAAAACAAGTCCAAGTTAATTCCATGTTGTAAGGTGAACTCTGCTGGTCAGGTTATGTGGTCTGTGGTGCTGACTCCTCCTGACCTACCGAGGGAGCCCACCCCTGCCCTGTGTCTGACTCAACCACACTGAAGACAAGTGTAGGGGATGCCAAGAGCCAGATGACATCTGAGCAAGATGATCTGCAGCTGAGGTGTGGACCTTGGGCTGTTTGTCCATAGGTGTTCCTTATGGAGAAGGAGCCCATGCCCTCAGCACGTAGTCACGGTTAATTACCCCCCTCACCTGTATTATTCCATCTCAATAAAAGGCTGGGGCAGGTTACTCAGGGCTACCCGGAAAGTAAGGGCTAGCCCATCTCCCACAAGCTTGTACTTCTAATCCGTGTCATACCGGGTTCCTTCTTGTAGGGACCAAGACCAGGGCCATAGGGGCCCAACGGGTCACAACAGACAAGAGCTGACCCTGAGTCCTCAGGCCTTTGGGAGGCTGGTCATGGGCACAGGGGGCAGAGACTGTAGAGGGGCCTCAAGGGGATTTCCAGGTGTCATTACCATCTCTGTCTTGTCCTCCCAGCTGGACAGTGTCTCCCCCTGCCAGGCTCTCCAGCCAGGGGAGTCTGTGCAGCTGGCTGGACCATACCTCCTTGGCCTGCCCTGCAGGTAGGTCTTTGGACATCTGGCTGAGCAGCCAATGCCCTGTGTGGTGGATCTGCTCAGCTCAGGCCTGTGAGCTGACCACTCAGATCTTTCCAGGGCAGGAGTGGACGGTAACCTCTGCCCAGTGAAATGACTCAAGAGAAGCCTCTGGGCCTCCAGATAAAGGCCCCCTCCTTCTTGAGAAGTTGGACTTCTCAAGTCATTACCAGCAGACCCCTGTTGCTAGGCCAACGAACTCCCCTGCCCTGTAGCTGGGGTGGGTGAAATCCTTACACCCTCCCAGGCCTCACCCCAGGAGTCTGATTACAAGGAATGTGCCCCCATCCCAGCCCACAGCAGTTGCCTAATTGTGAATGTAATTAGCTGCTTAGCACCCTCAAAATTAGCAAGTGGGTAATTGTGCCTGTAATTATCTGCTGTACTCCTGGTAATTAACCGTGTGAGTGATTTTTTGTTGTGCAAGTCATTGTGGATGCAAATTTGTGCCCAAGTAAAGGTTGGGGAGGGGGTCCCCAGGGGGTGCCCAGAGCCCACTCCCTCTGACCTGGTGGGAGCCAGGACTGACCTGTCCCCTGGGGTGGCAGTGGGGCTTCAGGGTGGGGCAGTAGCTGCAGGTTGGGGCCAGGTCTCTCTGGGGCCACTGACCAGCAGGGACCTTTCTGAGCTCAGCATCACCAGCAGGGCAGAGCCTCCACAGGCTTAGGGTAGCTGGCATTGGTGCATGGCCTGCACACAGGCTCCGAGAAGCATTCTCTGCCTTCATAATGGGGAGGCGTGAGCCACTGCTGGGGCCCCTCCAGGGTGAGCTTAGGCCTACAGTCAAGGCAGGCTGGGCCAGTTAGCTTCCAAGGACCTCAAAGCCTGGTGTGGGGGGACCACTTGTATCTGGGTTCACAGCCTGAGGGGTTGGGATGCTGCATCATGGGATCTGGGTGCACTGTCATGTGCGGGAGACATGAGCAGAGGGGAGTAGGTGCTGCCTCCTTGGCTAAGGCCAGTGACCCTACAAACTCCAGCTTTGCTCAGGCTCCCATGCAAGTGGAGGTCTTAGTGGGACATGAACCTTTCAGGTGCCCCTCAGGAAAGGCTCAGGCCTGGGAGTCCCACCAGGGACACGCCTCTGGGCCCAGCTCTGGTCCTCACACTTGAGAAGCTCCCAGGCCAGCCAGGGAGGCGTGAGGGTGTCCTAGTGGGCAGTGCTCAGACAGACTCCCCTGGGCCATATGCCATGGCACAGTCCAGATGCATGGTGTGCACAGGGAGGGAGCCTGAGCTGGGCAGCTGCGATATTGGCCACAGTAGGGGAGAACAGGTTGGTCTAAGGCAGCGACTCACAGCGGGTGGCCCCCCACAAAGGGCCTGGCTGGGCTGCTCTGGCTTGGTTCCTGACTTCTACACACAGGCAGGGGTTGGAGCAAAGGCCTGTGCCTTCCAGAGTCCCAACCCAGAAGGTAGATCCTGACCTCTGAGGGGGTCCAAGGTCTAGCCCAGGACAGTGGAAATTTTCCTGGGGATATTGGGGAGACTCCAGAGAGCCAGAACACATGGCAGAAACCTGGGAACCATGCTGTGCTCACACCCAAATGCGATGCGCTCTGGAGAGCCCTTCCCCATCATCCTGTGGCCCTCTTGACAATGCTCTCTGCTTTGGAGATGGCACTTTATAACTGTAGTTGCCAGAGGGGACAGATGCTGTGTCCTTGCAGGCGACAGAGAGGGGTAACACTTCCTTTGTAAGAGCAAGAACCCTATTCACCTGGGATTAGCAGCCCTGTAAAGCTCTAGAGGGACAAGTGAGGCCCAGGTGCCCTGAGACTACACCAAGTGGTGACACCTGGACACAGGTCTATGGAACAGGCTGGGATCCACTCCAGCCTGGCACCGTGACCTGGGTCCTGGCCTCAAGACCCAAGAGTAATAAAGGTCTGTCTGTAAATTACCTAGTCCCAAGTGTGAGGTTACAGCAGTTTGAATAGACAAAGGCAGCTGGTTAGTGTAGACGGTGGGCTAGTTAGCATAGATGGTGGGTGGTTAGTGTAGACAGGGGCAGGTTAGTGCAGATGATAGGCTGGTTATTATAGATATGGGCTGGTTAGTATAGACAGGGGTTGGTTAGTGTAGATGATGGGCTGGTTATTATAGATATGGGTTGGTTAGTTTAGACAGGGGCTGGTGGGCTAGTTAGTGTAGATGATGGGGTAGTTTTCAGGCTGGTTACTTGAGAAAATCATTTTAATCATGTAAACTTGGAAAGGGCGACTCTGCAGAGTAGAGATGTCCAGGGAGATAGAATGCTCCAACTGTAACACATGTGCAATTTTTTTTTTTTTTTGCAGTTTTTGGCCAGGGCTGGTTTGAACCTGCCACCTCCGGCATATGGGGCTGGAGCCCTACTCCTTTGAGCCACGGGCCCCGCCCCACACATGTGCAATTTTAAACTTCCCAGTAGTCATGCTGAGAGGTAAAAAGCTTTTTGGAAAACCAAATATTCACTTATTTTATAAAAATTACTTTGGGCCCCTAAGAATGCCCTGGCCTGCTGCCTGGCTGGTCCAGGTGAAGGGCCTCAGTCCACTCTTAGAAACCTCAGTGGAAGGAACCAGCTCAGAGAGGGCAAGCCACCTGGCCAGGGTCACACAGCAGCATCTTGACAGTCTAGATTGCTAGACAGCCACCTGGCCATGCCTTTATGGGTCCTCCATGGCCTGGCTTTGGGGTTTGGAGCCTGTGGGGGTCAGATCATTAAGTACATGTGGAGGAGGGTGGCCATGCTGGGTGCTCCATGGCTAGGCCTGCTGTCAGGTCTTCAACCATTGATCCTTCCCCTATCTGTGTGGGGTGGCCACAGCCAGAGCTCCAGACAGAGTGGCAACTCAGCACCTGGACAGGGACCTCCCTGTGCCCCTCAGTCCCAGCTCCCAGCCCCCAGGTCCCCTAATGCACAGAATCAAAATGGTCCCTTGTTATTGGTGAGAAGAGGGAACAAGGCTGTCCCCAGACCTTGTAAGCAGAGCCCCTGACTGGTGAGAGGTGCGGTGGTCCCCACTCCCCCGCAATGGGCTCAGGGCAGGCCCAGGGCGGCCCCCACCCAGGACCCTTCCTCCAGACCCCAGCCCTCTGCCCCTTCTGCCCACATGTCACGTGGCCTCTCTGAAGTGTCCGTCTGCCCAGATCTCCCCCTGGCCTGACCCTCATTTGCTGCCCCCTCTGGAGCCCCTCCCCCACCCAGGCACACAGCTGGGTTTGGGGGTGGTTACTGCAGGGTCTGTGCTTGGCACAGGCTGAGTGAGGTTCCTCCATGCCCTGCCTGCACCTCTCCTGTGTTTACAGGGAGGGAGTGAAGGGTCTCAAGGGTGGTCTCTTCCTGGGCAAGGCCTGACCCCTCCAGGGGAGGAGAGGCTGAGGATGGGTGTCCAGCCAGCTCTCTTTGTGAGATCCTTAGGGACACTGGGGCTGTCTGTGACTGCTCTGGGGCATTGCTGGCTCTGTGTTCTGGGAAGGCCACTTAGGGCCACAAGGAGACTTGAGTTCAAATCCTGCCTCAGTTTCCTCATCTGTAAAGTGGGGTAACCCTTCTCTGGTTGATTCTGTATGACCCAGAGCAGGGTCTGGGAGGGGTGTGCTTGGTGCCTGTCCTCTCCCTCGGGGTTTCTGAGCACCTTGAGCCTACAGAGCCCACCTACTCAGGGTATGGAAGCCTGGTTCCCTGGTGTCATGCTGGGGAAGACCTGGAGCTCAAGTCCCCTCCCCTAGAGAGGACGAGGCTTGGACATGTCCCCTGAGCTGCTCCCTGGGGACCAGTGGTGACAGCCTCAGCTGAGAGGTGATGCTGAACCACAAGCAGACAGACTGGCCAGGGGGTGGGCATACCTGGCTGGGGGAGACCCACACAGTGGCTGTGTCCCTGGATGTGGGCGTGGCTCTGGTTTGGCTGTCTTACCTGCTGACGTCTGCTATGGCTTGGGAGGGCTTGTGCTGATTGATGTCAGCAGCCAGCAGCCTGCGTGTGTGTGTACCTGTATGTGTGCATGTGTGTGCACGCCTGCCACAGAGGGAAGAGCCCGCAGGGCCAGGGGCCCTGTGTTCACCCCTCCAGACCACTCTTTGGGCATCAGGACCCTGGAACAACTCACAGACTCTTTGGGCCCCTCCTGGGCCTGCATTGGCCTCTCCTGAGGGTAAATTCTCATTGTGCCTATCCTGAGGGCTGAGGAATGCTGTCTGGGGGCATGCAGGCTGGGGTAGCCATGTGCACACTGGGTCGGACAAAGTCAGGGTGGGAGGAAGGGAAGGGAGGTGGAGGGTGGTGGGCCTGGCTCCTTCCTGGCAGCCACATCTTGACACTAAACTCCAGAGTCCGCCAGGCCTCCTGTGGTGTTACAGGGGTATATGTGACAAGGTAGGAGGGGACAATCTTTTGGTTGTTAGCTAAATGTATAACTTCTAAACACTTTGAACTGTTTCTATGCATGGCATGTGGGCTTAGTTCATGGCTGTTTCCCAGTGCCTGCCACACAGTAGGAGCTCGGGAAGGGTTTGCCGTGTGGATCAGCCCCACTGTCACACCCACCTCCCCCGTGCTCATCTCCAGCTGTCCCCAAACACCATTAGCTTCTTGAATGCATGAATGAAAATCAAGGCAGGTCAAGGCCAACTACTTCAAGGGGAACTTTATTTACTCCTTGTAGCAGCGTGCCAATGCCCATGTCAGCCGGGACACGGCCGCTCCACTGCCACTCAGTTTGAACCCAAGACTGCCTGGCACTGAAAACACATCAAAAACATCAACTCTCTGCCCTTTTTTTCCTTTTTTTTGTTTTTTTTTTGGTACAAAATGATACAAACAACAATACAAAATAGTTGTGCTGTTGACGATTACAAAAAAAGTTGGAACATCTGTCTAACCGCGCGATGCTCAGAGTTGCAGTGTGAACACGTCATACTCCAGAATCTTTCCCGAAACAACCACGGTCATGCGGGCTGCTACACATTTTGTCCATTTTCAAAAAGAAACATGCAAAAAATCAGAATGAAAAAAGGAGAGAAAGGAAAAGTAAGATGCGCTCCAATTGTACGGAGGTGACCCCACTGGACGGGCCGTGCCGAGCAGAATCTATGGATGTGCCTCACGGCGCCCTGCGAGGGAGCTTCCGTTCTGATTTCTCTCCATTTAGGACTCACACTGGGCAAAAAGGGACACTCCCTCTCCTCCGACTTTCCACCGTGGAGAGAACAGAGTTGTCATCTCCATGGACCACGTGTGTCCGTTGGTGCACATGCTAGGGAAACTGAGGCATCTCTGGGGGCCAGTTGGCCGTTATCTGACACTTTAGTGGCGGGAGGCCTAGTGCTGTGGACGTGCTGTAAGACTCGAGAAACACCCTGTGGGCTGGAGTGGGGCGCCCGCGGCCAGGCAGGGATGGCCTCTGCTCTGGCCGGTCCACCCTGAGGTGCTGCTGCTCCCTCTCCCAGGACAAAGATTCCCTAAGGAAACCAGACCCTGGCCCCTGCTCTCTGCGCTGCCGCCGAATCACCCAGTCTATCTACAGGCTACGAAAGAGACGTGTGACACGGATTGTGTGCTGAGCTGATTCTAACTCAGTGGGGAAGTGGGTCTGGGAGGATGTGGGAGCCCATCTTTCTCCAGCCCCTAGGACTGATGGGGTAGGGGCAGAGAAGGCAGCAGGAGGGGCCGGGGAGCCCGTGGGTGTCCCCTAGCTGGTGCTGCAGATTTGGCCTGTGGGATTTCAGCCAAATGCAAGGGGGGCTTGGCCGTGCCAGGTGTTGGGAGGGGAGGGAGGCAGATGCAGACATGCTGCCCACTTCTGCTGGGAGCCAGAGGGAAGAGTTCACGCTGCCTCGGTGCCCACGTCCGGTTATGCTGATAACAGCCCACTCACACTTCTCAGGCTTAGGGTTTGGACTGAAGGATGAACTTTCCAAAACAACAGAAACAGAAACCCTGGCTCCCCTCCCCGGCCCCACCTGCCACAATCCATGCCCCAGACACTCAGGACACCCTCGTTTGCATAGCAGCTTAGCCTGGCGGCCACTCCATGCCTGCTGTGCCTGCTCCTGGCCTGGCTGCCTGTGTGGTGGAGTGCCCCGTGCCTGTCACGGTGCCCCCAGCCCTCCCTCCCTTTCTGGCCAGTCATGGGCGGGGTCAGAGTGGCAGATGGGTTTGGTTGGGAGAGAGACCCTGACGTCCATGGGAACATGCCACATGAGCGACACATGCTTGTGCCCTCAGGCTGGAGCAGCTTAGAAAAGGGGTGACTTTAGCAATGGTGAAGGCCACAGGCTGAGGACAGCAACAGGCCACATACCCCAAGTGGAGAAGAGAACATGCTGCCTCCACAGGTAGCCCCAACTTCCCCTGCCCTCTGGGGTGCTCAGCAGGTGTCAATGCTGGGGCCCCCTCGTTAAGGGGGCTCTGGCACTGAGTCCTGCCCAGGGCCGCTGCCACCCTCACCCCCTTCCCTGAGGAGTGTGGCCTGGGTGGGCCAGAAAGCTGACCACACACAGGTCCCCCTCGAGGGAGCTGCCCCTGCCTTGGCCACCCTGCAGAAGGAACACACCAGGTGAGCCTCCCATCCCCACTGGAGCTGCCCTGGGTCCTTGGGCACAGCTCCTTCACTATCCTCCCCCAGTCGAGCTTGAGAATCAAATGCTGCTGGAAACAGCAATGCCGGCTCTGAGGGATGACGGCCCCACTGTCCCTGGGGGCTGCTCGTGGCTGACATGGGCCCAAGGAAAGGAATTTACCGTTTCTGGTATGTGGGAAATGGCGGGCTCTCTCCAGCCATCTGGAGCAGAGCTCTGCTGCCCACACAGACTGGGCAGGGTGTACATCCACATGGGTGGGGAACAGAGTTTGCTAGAGTGTCCTGCAGGAATCAGAGGCTGGCTGGTGTCTGCAGCTGGAAAGAGTCAGCGCCCAGGCACCTGCACAGCCCCAGGGTTGGCCACATGTTCTCGGGGCCCCTGACGGGGTCCCCTAGAGTCCAGTCACAGCCGTGGAGGGCTCATATCAGGGCTTTGCAGGTTTGAGTTGTGTCTTCTAGATGCATACTCTCCTGGGTGGCATTTGGGGTGACAGATGGCCCTGATGGTAGCCTTGGCTGACTAGGGGGCCAAGGTGTGGCTGAGGGCAGCGATCGGAATGTCTCAGATGGTCCCTTGGATCCCATGTGCCCCAGCTGTTCACAGCATCTGGGAGTGGTTGGGGGGACCAGCCACAAACTGGGGTGAAAGCCAAATCTGTGGTCCTGCTTGTCTGGGGGACCCTTCTACTGTGGAAAATGAGGGCTGAACCCCCACCCCAGCTATCCTGGGCCCCCCTGGACAGATTTGTTTTTTCAAACGAGTCACCCACTTTCCTTTTCTTAAGAAAAGACCAATTACAAAAGAAAAAAATTAAAAAAAGAAAGACGCATTCTCTCCTGTTCCTTCCTTAAGGGATGCTGGGGTGAGCGGGGCTGGGGCCACTCGGGGCTGGGGTGGGGTGAACCTGCCTGTCTGCTGCTGGTCACTCCTGAGTTTGAGGGAATCTGATACATGCACCAAAAGGCACTTTCAATTTTTTTAAACAGTGCTCCTGCTCTGAGAAATTCAAGTTAAGACAGAGTGCCTCTCGCTCTCCTCAGTGACAAGTTGGCAGCCGCTGGGGAAGTGTTCATGCTAGACAGCTCAGTGCCGGGGAGCAGGGCCTCCTAACACACCGCGGTGGCCCAGGGGGGCAGGGCCTCCTAACACAGCACGGTGGCCTCGCGTCTGTCGCGGGGAGGGTTGGAGCACCGGCCTCTGCTCAGTCCTGCTCCTCCGTGTCCCAGCGCTGCTGCTCTCATTTCAGTCCAGAGACAGGCGGCCAGCTAGTCCTCCTCGCCGCCTCCGTACATGTCCGCCAGCTTCTTGAACCTGGGCCCCCAGTCGTTGAGGTAATCGTAGTCTTGGTCCCCGGAGCTGGACGAGTTCAGGGAGCTGACAGAGCCTGCGGTTGAGCCGCTGCCCTCATAGTCGAAGACCAGCAGGGAGTCATAGGGGGGTGCCGTGGGGTCATTGTCAGCTGCTCGGAGTCCCTGGGGTCACGGAGACAGGTGAGGGTGAGGCTGTGCTCCACCATGGCCCAGCACAGCAGGTGGGAGTTAGGGCAGGAAGCTGGAGTCACAGGCCTTGCATGCAGCAGCTGCTCCAGACTTGCTGTCTGCATTTAACTGAAGGGGTGTCAGAGAACTGAGTGGGGAGGGGCATTTATGAAAATGGAAGTAGGGAGGTTGTGGGAGGAACGATCTCAGATGCCAGCAGCAGAAGGGGCCAGAAGGGCCGTGTAGGGCCTGTGGCAGGGGCAGCTGCTAAGGGGCAGAGAGGCATGGCCCACCTGACCATGGCCCCGGGAACGTGGGCCAGGGGCGGCCTGAAGTCAGAGGGGAAGTCGTCAGGTTAGACAGTCCCACCAACAAAGTCTAGCCTCTCCCTCCATTCTCACAGGTGTGACCTCCACCTGGCGCTGGAGGACAGGATCTCTGCAGAGCCTGAGCTGAGGGGCAGCTTAGAGCAGCTGCCAGCAGGCGCTCTGGGGAGACGTCTGTCCTGGTTCCAGCTGTCCCTCCATTGCTCTACCAGGAGGGAAGACAGCAGCGGCCAGTAAAGCCAGGAGGTGGCACCATGGGGTTCCCCGACTAAGACGCAGCAGGTGCTCCAAACTGTTTTATAAAGGGGGAATAGGGCCCGAAGGGTTGTTGGCGCCAAGTTGCCTCCAAACCCCGTGCTTAAGTGGCAACTCCAGAAGGAGGTCCCCTCTGGGGTGGTTCCCACTTGCTGCTTGGGGTGGGAACAGGGGCTGGCCTGGGGCTGCCTGAGACCAGGTGTCCTTAGGGGCTGTGCCTGTCTGGCCTGGCGATGAGTGGAGATGGGGGAGGGCCATGCCTGGTGGCAGTGAGCCAAGTGTGCAATTGGCATGAGGGTCTCCTTGTACCCAAGTACTGTGCTGCCATTGTCTCCCATGTTACCTCCTAAAAGTTATTCTTACTGAAGCACCTGCCAGAATTCTTATGAAGCACCTGCTGCGCCCATCCCTGTTAATCCCCATCCTGCCCAGAGCCCAGAATCTCAGTCCTCGGTGAGGAGGATGTGGAGGGCAGAAATTCATCCCAGCCACACAGCAGGAATGGCAGGGCCCAGAGCCAGTCTGGTCCACCTGCTCACCCCACATACCCTCAGCCTGTCCTTGTGAACTGGACTTTATCTTTAGAAGAGACTCCCTTCTTGGGCCTCCTGTGGCCAGGGCACCCACCTCATTGATGAAGTCGCCGATGTCACCTGGGTGTGGCACCACGGGCCTGGCTGGGTACTGGGGCTCGGCGCCCACTGGCCGCTCATCCACCCTCCGTACCCCGGGAGCCTTGCCCAGCACGTGCTCCATGGCTTCTGGCTGCTGCAGCTGGCTGAGGTCATAGTCCTGGGGGGAGAAGCCAAGAGGAGTCAGCAGGAGGCCCAACGGGGCAGGGAGGGCATGAGGAGTTACAGTGACAGGAGTCAGGAGTGTGCCCTGAGTCTAGCCCATCCTGTCCGGTGCCTGGACCTCATCCTGTTCTGTACCTTGGGCTCTGGGTGCACCTGCTATCCTGTTTCATCACCAGTCTGCCCTTCCCACAATGCCCACGTCCTTGCCACGCCCCTGGCAGGTGTGAGTCTGTGCCGTGCTGCCCTAGATGGTCTGCTGTGCTCCAGAGTGACTCCACCGCCCAGGCTGCTTAGTACCCCGCAGTGCTCAGATGAGGAGTGGCCCTCCCTCTGCGCATCTTCCTCGTGTGCTTATTTGCAGGCTGGGACGCAGAGGGGCTAAGCCGCAGGAGTGCCTGAGTCCCCCCAAAGCCCACCATGAACCCAGATTCTAATGAGCCGGCTCTCTGCAGTCCACCCTCCTGGGCACCCATCCCTGCCCTGGGCACTTGGCAGCCTCTGTTACGGCAGTTTTGGGTGAGGATGCATCTGTGTCCCCAGCCACCTATCCCCCTTCCCTCGGGGACACAGGGCAGCACTGGGCCAGCTGTGTGCCCTGCTGGGACGGAGAAGGCAAAGTGGGGCAGCGTCACAGGCCCCTCGTGGAAGGCACAGCCCAGCCTGGTCCAGAAACATGGACATGGGCAGAGGACAAGGTCTGGGAAGCCGGGTTCCCGTGTCCTGCTCTGCGTGTCCTCCAAGGAATGTGTGACACCTTCATGCCGTGAGAGAGACCTCGAGTCAGCTCTTAACGCCCGCTGTGGAGCGCGTGGAGCTGCGTCTCACCTGGTCCTCCTCGCCTCCGCCTTCCTCGTCATACTTGAGGATGTTGTCCCGCACGTCGTCCTCGGGGTCGATGAGCAGCTGCTTCGTGTGGCGCTCCTTCTCCCGCCGCTTCATCCACACCACAAACAGCAGGACCATGGCTGTGGGGGTGGGTGCACCGTGAGGATGTGTGCAGGCCTCTGTGTGCCCACGAAGGCACGTATGTGCAGGCATGCACACAAGTGTCCCACTATGCACACAGGTGTGACCACGTGTGCCTGTGTGAGCGTTCACATGTATGTGCACATACATGTCGCCCATGAGCAGATGTGTGCCTGTTTCATGCCTGTGTAAGCGTGTGCTATGTGCATGCATGTTCATGTGTGTCTATGTCCACACATCTGTCTGCACACATCCATGTGCATGCCTTTGTGTGTGTCTTACATGTCCTTCCCGTGTGGATGTATGTCACTTGTGCACAGGTGTGGGTCCATTTGCACATGTGACACGGGCACGGCACCTGTGTGCCTGCAAGTGTATCTGTGTGTGCAGTGTCCAAGGTGGAGCTGGCTGTCCCTGCCCCTGCCCAAGCCCTGGGGAGTCTCTGAGGTATTTACTTATTTTCCCTCCTCCCACTCCCCATTGGAGGAGGCACCTCACTAAGCGCACACCTTGCCACTCGTGGGCAGGAGGACATGGGGCTGAGGGACCCACTAGAAAGTCCTCTGACAATCAGGCTTCCTGACAACGGGAGGTGAGGGCTTGGGCAGAGTGGGGGTTTTGGGGCAGGGATCACAGAGGGATGGAGAGGGGTTCCCTCCACCTTGTAGGAGGCTCTGCCCTGGGAGGGATGGGGGGAGCCCAGAGAGGGGCTTATGAATGGCCCCATGGGTCTTGCTGCTGGGGGAGGAACAGACGGTAGCCTGCTGAGCACCAAAGGGTGGGTGGGGAGAAGAACCAGGGGCTTTTCCCACCACCCAGAGGAACTGGGGTGCAGGCTCACAAGTTCAGGTGCATGTGGAACTGAGAAGAGGCCATGCCCCTGCCCATGCTTGGGGATGGAGGGGTCCCTCTCCCCAAACCCTTTGGTCTGTGTCCCGGCCCTGCTCCCCCGACACTCTTTCCTGGGTGCCTCTGCTCCTAGCACAGGCTCTCTGGTGGTTGGCGCTGCTCCCCTTGGCTGTGCAGCGTAGGGCCTGTGTCTGCCACAGGCCCAGGAGGGGGTGCCTCTGCCTGTGGCCCCACACATGCCTGTACACATCATTCCATCACACCTTCCCACAGGCTCCATCATCTCCCCATCTCACAGATGTGGAGACCAGGTCCCAGAAGTGATAAGCACAGCCCTGGGCCCAGCAGAGGGTGAGTCAGGGGCCAGGACGAAGGTCCCTGGAGCCTGCCAACCCCAGCAGCTGCCTGAGCACTGTGAGTAGGATTCTGAAGCCGAGTGAGGGAAGAGCTCTGTGAGGGCCTGACAGCCGCTTCTGTGTAGGCAGAAGGCCAAAGGGCGGCTGGGGGACCCTCCCTGACCTGACCCAGATTGTGGAGAAGGAACTGCAGACCAGGAAGGCAGAGCCCACCAACCTGGAGAGCAGCTGAGCAAGAGCCTAGAACCTAAAAACTGGTCTCAGCTGCAGGATGGAGAAGCACCAGAGAGGCCAGCTCCACACTCGAATCAAAACGCAGGTGTTGTCCACAGGGGACAAGAGGAGGTGGTGGGGGCCACCCCAAACCCCCTTGAGGGGCCCACAGGCCTGCCAGCATTTCTGCCCACAGACCCTGGCCCCCGGCCAGATCCTGGCTGTCCTCCAGAAGTGGCCCAGGTCCCCCCAGTCAGGGCCCCACACCCCTGCCCATGGGGCTTTCATCACCGTCCTGGTGTGTCCTTAGGGCAGGGGACCCCGGCCATGCCACAGAGCCACCTCCTAGCCTCCAACCAAAAAGGTCAATTACTCTGACTTCAGCTGTCAAAATAAGCCTCAGATACAGAATAAAAGGCAGCGTTTAGAACAGTGATGATCTGGGAATAGGACAACAGCAGAGGCCACATAAAACTGGTGTCCTTTGGACGAGCTAACTTTAGTCCCCAGGGTGTTAGGTCAGCCACAGGCTGGGTCTGTGGAAGGGAAGGTGGCGATGTGGAGTGTGGAGTGGACAGGAGTGGAGCCCTCGCCTTCCACTGAGGTCCCTGGGCTGTCTCAGACCAGGTGCCTCTCCAGGTGGGAGGAAGGGAGTGGGGCACACGGGGCAGTCAGCAGCACCCTGCCCCTTCCCCACCACTCACTCCTGTTCCAGGACCCAAGTGGTTCAGGGAAACAAAGACACCAGGGAGCAGGTGACCTGGGGGGGTCCCACAAGCATGCTTATTCCCTGGCTGGTGATTGGCTCCAAGGTGTACATGTGACCTGAGCCAGCCAATGAGAGATAGTCCTGGGACTCCCACCCCAGCTTCCTCTGCTGACTTCCTGCAGGGAGGCTTTGGGAGGCAGAGCACTCACCCCGGGACCCCCCACCCTGTGATACTCACTCAGCAGGATGAGGATGCAGATGAGGATGGCGACGATGGCTCCGGTGCCCAAACCAGCCGCTGCCACTGCACCAACGGTGGTGCAGTCACCATTGTCGTCACATGGACACACCTTGACTTTGATGATGGACGTGTTAGTCAGGGGCGGGTTCCCAGAGTCTGTGACGATGATGGGGACATCGTACACCCCGGCCTCCAGGTACAAGATGCGCAGGCTGAGCTGAGCATAGTCACCTGGGGCAAAGAAGCAGCAGACGCTTGGCCTCCAGTCCAGGCAGGACTCTGGGGGAGAGGCTGAGTCTGATGCCACGGAGATGTAAAGTGCCCGCTCAGTGGCACACACATGCATACACACGCATACACACGCATACACACGCTTACACACCGGGACATGTCATTAAGTTAAAAGACACTGGAGATGCAAGAAAAACCAACTGCATCAGGATGAAGAAATAATTTCCTGCACATGTAAGGAATTTTACCAAATCAATTAAAAAAGAACTCCTTAAAGAAAAATAGGCAAAGACACTGAACAGGCAGTTCACAGAAGAAACAAAAAAGGCTATAAATAGGTCCACTCTGTTCAAGGGGTGCAGATGGAAACGATGATTTTGGCCATAAAATTGGCAAAGTGCTTTTTACAACGGTAATGTTCAGTGTTAGTGAGAGTGTGATAAACAGCCCTGTCCTGGTGGAAGCAGACCCGTTTCTAGAGAGTGTTTGCACAACACTGAAACTCCAGCACTCTGACACCCTCGCATATAGCAAACCAAGTCTAGGAAAGTACCCGAAGGAGTCTTATCAGCTGGAAACTGGCCTGGAAGTAACCAAGGCTGTGTAGTCACAATTGCTGGACGCTCACCGTGGCCTCGGAGCTCGTTAGGACATGGAGAAGTTGGGATGACTTTGTGCCTCCCATCCCCATGGCGTGAGCACTGCCAGCGAGGCTGGAACTGGACAGCCCTGGAGGCCATCTCTCACCTCTGGCCTTCACTCTTATGGGGCAGATGGGCCCCAGGAGTCCTGCACCCCAGACTTGGTCAGATGCTCCCCACAGCTGGGCGCCAGTGGGTGCGGCCCTAGGCCCGAGGCCGGCTTACCATTTAAACGCGTAATGGTCCAATTCTTGCGCACAGCAGCTGGGACGAAGGGCAGCTCAAAGACGTAGGGGCCAATGTTGGGGTCGACGTCGGCGTCGGCTGCCGTGATGTTGATGGCGTTCAGGCCAGGCTTCTCACAGATCTGGGCCTCCTTGGGCAGCAGCTCAGGGGCGTTGTCATTGATGTCAATGAGATAGATCTGGAGGGTCCCGGTGCCACTGGCTGGGGGGATTCCTGTGGGATGGACATGGGATGACCACTTGGGGACAGATGAGGACACACCTACAGTCCCAGAGCCAGATGCAGGACATGGCCACCCACACAGCTGTGTGCTGGACTCACCCACTGTCCGGTCATGGCCCTGGCCCAGTGCTGACACCTGTTAGAGGCAGCCACTGAAGTGCAAATGCAGCGTCAAGAGATGCCCACACGACCACACAGACAGCAGGGGCACCAGCCGACAGCCGAGAGCACAGGCATGGTGGGGGCTGTGTCCACAGAGCCCTGCTCAACGCACCCCACTAAGTTCAGAGCCACCTGTGGTCATAGCTACACACTGGGGAACCTGTACCCTTGGGGGTCCAGAGAGGGGCTCTGCACAGGCCCTTGACAGCTGGGACCTACCCCTGAGCACCTTCCCCAGGACGGGGCTGCCTGGGCCAGCACCTTCCCTTGTCCTCTTGCAAGGCCCAGACACATAGTCTGAACAGAGGGACAGGGACTCCCATAATGAGCTGTGTACCAGGGTACCCCAGGTGTAGCAAGTGGTCCCCACGAGGGCCGCTGTGTAGACAGGTTCCCCGTTGAGCTGCCGTGACCCTCAGGGTCCACGCTGCCTGAAGCCCCCACATGCCCAACCCCCTGCCTCAGTGGCAGGCCAGTGGGGCTGGTGGACACCTGCTAGGGCACCAGCTTTGGGGGACAGAGAGAGGCCATGTCTGCCCTCCAGGCTGGAGGTGGTGGCTATGGCGGTGGCAGCAGCAACATCCTGACCAGGGCTGTCTGCATTTGATGGCAGCTCCTGGTCCTGAAGTTAACAACCTGGGCTTTGGCTGAAGCAGGTGTAGTGTTTAGAAATTTTTCCTACAGGATGTCTCTTTAATCTTCCAGAAGATGCATCAGAACACGTTTAAGGTGACAGCCTGGCATTGCTTTTGAAAACCACTCTGAGAAGTAGCTGATGACACAGCACGTGATGCAGGAAGTGTAGACCAGCCCTGCTAACCTGGGGCTCCCACGCTGACCCTGCATGCCAGACTGATTCTACACAGTGTCTTCCCCGAGCTGCCCCCAGCCCTGCTGTCGCAGTCCCAGGTCCCTTTACAAGGTCCCTTTACTATCACTTTCCCATCTAACAGTGCTCTGGGGAGCAATGAGCTCCAGTGTTGCTGTGCCAGGGTGTGCCCAGTGCCTGGGTGACACAGACTCTCGGTTATACCCCAGTGCCTGGCTGACAGACTTGCTTGATGACGGAGGTGCTGGACTGAACTGTGGTCCCAGAGTCTTCACTCCCACTCCTGCTGCCACTGTCCTGCTCCTCAAGACTCCACTCACATCCCTCAGGAAGCCTGAGTGGTCTAGGACCCTCTTCTGGCTACCTTTGCTCTGCCCATCCTCACCTTCCCACCCAGGATCCTGGGGTCCTTCACTGTGTCGCCTGCCCTGCCAGGGGTCTTGGGGACTTGCTCTCTGCCCCCCACTGTGATTGAGGGCCGCAGGTGTTGTGAGTGGTTACAGCATGAGGGTGACACCCAGGGGCTGCTCAGGGGCAGGGGTGTGGACCAGTGGGGCTGGGCTGTCTCTGCCTTTTGGGTCCTTTGCAAGGGCTGCTGGCTGAAACTGTTGACAGGTCTGGTTCTAACAGCTGGTTTTCAGGTGGGGAAAACCAGTAGCTGTTCAGGTGGCATTGTTAGGCAGGGCTGTCTGCCCTGGCACCCCCGAGTGAGTAATGGTGGGAACCACAAAACGGGGACAGGCAAGTGGGTGACGGCAATCGGGCAGAGTGACAGTGAGGATGAGTGGAGGGGCTGGAGCCTGGGGGCGCTGAGGGACAGGAAGCCTTGACTCACAGTGTCACACAGACACCCCCTCGCCCACTCCCCAGTCCCCCAGGTCCCCTCAGGGTGCTTGAATGGCCTCCTGCTGCCCCCTTGGCCAGTGCCCTTCCTGGCCCACAGAACCAGATGTAGAACCACATGGAGATAGCCACCTCCCCGGAACGGAGCGCACCGTTGTCAGCCGCCAGGAAGGTGGCCTCGTAGACGTTGTTTTTGATGTAGAGGGACTCGCGATCGAGGACGGCTGCCGTGGTGATCTGACCATTGGTGGTGTTAATGTGTAGCCAGTTTGCAGGGTCTGACAGCTTTGAGTATCTGCAGAGAGAGAATGTGAGTGGGAGGCTGGGGGCTGGGCGAGTGGCTGCCCCGGACCCTGGCCCTCCTCCCCCTGGGGTTGCTTGACAGCCGCACATCCTGGCAGGGGCCAGCATTTCCACTTTTTTTTTTGAGACGGAGCCTCAAGCTATCCCCCTGGGTAGAGTGCCATGGCATCACAGCTCACAGCAACCTCCAACTCCTGGGCTCAAGCGAGTCTCCTGCCTCAGCCTCCCAAGTAGCTGGGACCACAGGCGCCCGC
>CAUYQV010073447.1:0-51711 GCA_963574575.1 Galagoides demidoff | reverse complement strand
TTTTGTTGGTTCAAAACCTATTGTATCTACGAATAAATTTGCAACACCTGCTTTTTTCTGCTTTCTGTTTGCCTGGATTATAGATGACCATCCCCTCACCCTGAGTCTATATTTATCTTTTAAAGTAAGATGAGATTCTTGTATAGAGCAAATGTCTGGTCTGAGTTTCTGTATCTTCTGTGTCTTCTTCTGGATGGGAGCCTCTGTAAAAAGCTGGCTGCAATCCGCCATCTTGCCTCTTCCCCCTGCTCTTTCTAACTTAATATTCTATCTATAACTTAGATCTCCCACATGAGAACAAATCACTTAACCCCATAAATTAATTTACTGTAATATGTAACAATTATCTTGTGCTTAATTTTGTCCAAGTTATTTCAACAAGTGTCTTTTATTAAGATAGATGCTGCCTCACTTTCTGTACCACTATCATACATTTTTTTGAAACATGTTCCTACTTCCAATGCCTGGTCATTCCTTATTTATATCTTCATCCTGAATTTTTTACAATGTCATGCCTTTGTGTGACAATGATCTCATGGCTGATTCAGTATCCCTTTTTCTCCTTACAAAGAAGAGTACTTTCTTTAAATAATTGAAGATTATTGACAGATTATTAGAATTGACTCTCTTTGGTATCTGCTTCCTGAGCAGTTCTTTTTCATATCACATGCTATTTGTACTCATTGTTTACACCACTTTTGCAATATGTTTTAGATATGATATACAGAATTTATTCTGAACTCCCTACCTTTCTACTTCCAACTCCCTTTCTCTATAATGCTTGTGCCAAGCTACTTTTATTTCATGAGTTCCAGGTCTTCATTCTATTCCTAATATTGTTTATTCTACCCAAGTCTATAATTCCTCTATTCAATATACCCATATATGAATTTTTCTACCACTTTAAATATTTCTTCAAATATAAATTCACTTTGAGAAATTTAAAAAATGTTTACACAAAGATATTACAGAAATTACTGAAGCATTACTTGTAATAGCCAAATACTTAAAAAATAAATATCCATTAATAGAAAAATGGATGTTATGTTATTGTATTTACATATATCAAATTCTATTTAGCAAGTAAAAATAACCAGTAAATGTGAGGTAGAAAGCTGTCCATGACATAAAACAAAATGAAAGAAACAGCATAATAAACAGGATGAGGAGTAAGAAACCATTTTTTATTTAAAATGGAAATTCTATACTACTGATCTCTGTATATACTTTTATACCAATTCCATACTGCTTTGGTTACCCTAGACTTGAAGTATAATTTGAAGTCAGGTAATGTAATGCTTCCAGATTTTTTTTTATTGTTATAATTGCTTTGGCTACGCAGGCATTTTTTTTTATTTCATATGAAATTTAGGATTGTTTCCTAATTCTGTGAAAAATAAAATTGGTATTTTGACAGGAATTGCATTGAATCTGTAAATCACTTTGGGCAGTATGGACATTTCAACAGTATTGATTCCCCCAGTCCATAAGCACAGATGTTTTTCCACTTGTTTGTATTATCTATGACTTCTTACATCAGTGTTATATACTTTTCCTTATTTAGATCTTTCACCTCCTTGGTTAACTAGATCCCTAGGGTTTCTTTTGTTTGTTTGTTTGGTTGGTTTTTGCAGTTATGGTAAGTGGTATTGAGTTCTTGATTTGAGTCACAGATTGGCACTACTTAGTCTATAGAAATGCTACTGATTTGTGTCCATTGATTTTGTAACTTGAGGTTTATTGAATTTGTTAATTCTAGGAGTCTTTCAGAGGCATTTTAGGGTTTTCTGGATGTAAGATCACATCATTAGCAAACAAGGATAGTTTTACCTCCTCTTCTACTTTCCAATTTGGATGTCCTTTACATCTTTTTCTTGTCTGATTGTTCGTGGCAAGGATTTCCAGTACTATGTTAAATGGAAGTGGAGAAAATGGGTTCCCTTGTCTTGTTCCAGTTCTTGGGGGGGGGGGATGCTTTAACCTTTCCACATTCAGCATGATGTTGGGTATTGGTTTGTCATATGAGTAAATGACCTTTATTACTTTGAGGTATGTTCCATCTATGCCTGGATTGCTAAGGGTTCTTACCATGAGGGGTGCTGTATTTTATTGAATGCTTGTTTTTGTATCTGTGGAAATGATTTCATGTTTTTTTTTTTTTTTAATTCTGTGTATGTGGTAAATCACATTTATTGGTTTGTATGTATTGAAACATCTTTGCATCCCTGTGGAAAAAAATCCACCTCATCCTGATAAGTTATTTTTTATATGCAGTTGGATTCAGTTTCCTAGCATTTTGTTGAGAATTTTTTATTAAGTCCTTTCGTGACTGCAGTATTAGAGTGGCTGTGTCTTCACAGAATGAATTCGGGAAGATTCCCTCCTTCTTGTTATGTGGAACAGTTTCAGTAGGATAGGTACCAGTTCTTTTGTAGATATTTCTTAAAATTATTTTAGTGTAATAACTTCTTTTCTTTTAGGTAGATACCTAGTAGTGTGGCATTACTGGACTGATAGCTCTATAGTAAAAAGACTTATGCACTTACTTGTATATTTCGGCACTATTCACAGTTGCCAAGATGGGGAATCAACCTAAATATTTATCAACAGATTAGTGAAAAAAATGTGATATATATGTATATGTGTGTGTATATATGTATATATGTGTGTATTACTATTCCATATATGCTATGAAATTATCCTCAGCCATAAAAAAGAATTAAATAATGTCTTTCGTAGCAATTTGGATGAACAGGAGGCCGTTATCCTAAGTGAAATATCTCAGAAATAGAAAAAACTGCCACATATTCTCATTAAGTGGGAGGTAAACAATGAATATATATGATCATACAAAGTGATGTAATGGGCATTAGAAACTAAGAAGAGGATTAAGAGTGGAAAGGGTATGGGGAATCATAGACACTTAACAATATACACTGTTTGGGTGGCAGGTATATTAAAAGCTCTGATTTCACCACGAAGCACAACCATGTAACAAAAAACTATTTGTAATCCCTAAATATATTTAAATAAAAAGATAGAAATTCTATGTACACGTTATCCATTTATGAGTAGTTATCAATGCACGTACAATGAGCTGCCAGATGCATTTCAAACTGTTAGAATTTTTCTTTAACGGTTTTAGATATGGGAAGGGTCT
This sequence comes from Galagoides demidoff, assembly GCA_963574575.1. NCBI lineage: Eukaryota > Metazoa > Chordata > Mammalia > Primates > Galagidae > Galagoides > Galagoides demidoff. The sequence goes on along the minus strand of CAUYQV010073447.1, from coordinate 48,551 downwards.
TTTGTTTCTTACAGTTGTGTGTATTTACAGAGAGAGAAAGAAGAAGCTTGTTATATTGAGAACAAATCTACAGTATCCCCAAGGAGCCATTTTATCCTACTTGTCATACACAGCAAAATTTCACAGCAATAGACTCTGTTACTTATCATGTACAGATCATCAATTACTAAATTTATTTTTATCATTTGCAACAAAAATGTCAGATAGAGTGAAATATCCTTGACGTTGTCTTTATACAAAACATGCTTGCGCTTATGGGACTGTGCACATGTGTATACACACACACAAGCATGCATCTACCATCTAATATGCCAGAGTAACATAGACTCATACCTCTAAGAGTTCTTTATTATTATGGTAGAAATGCTCCCCTAGGGAAAGTTCTCTATATTTGCATCCTGCTCAAAGTCTGCTTTTCAGTGGGTCCTATCCAACAATAGACAGAAGTTTAAATTTATTCAGACAGTATCCAACATTGTTTGCATTTGCCAGTCTTGCTGTCTGGCATTCCTCTCAACAGCTGTTTGCCAGTCATTTTTTTTCTTTTTCAAATGGAACTTACTCCTTATCCAATCAAAAAGGCTTCCCAGCTATGCCAGTTAGTTCTAATTATGTGATTTGTGTTTCATTGCCCCTTTTCCTGCATATTAAAGAGTATTCTTTTTACATGTATTTAGTGAGTTTTCCAAGTTCTCTTGTCTTCTTTTTCTAATTGTAAATTGTTTCAGTCAAATTAAAGACCTAGCTTCTTAATGCATTAATACAATTGCTCTATTTATTGACAATATTGATTATAGAACTTTTTGAAAAATGTTTCTTTTGTAAATTCAGAAAGAATACCAGAGAATAGACTCTGCACAATAAATGACAATGATTCCACAGTGCCTTGCATCATTTTGTGTACTCACAGGATAAATGTGATAATCTCATAATGATAAAATACAATAAATGTAAAAATAATTTATATTTTAATTATATAAATTATTTTATTTTATATCATAATTTCTTGGTCCTCATTATTTTAAATCTCTAATTATTTAACCATTCCAATAAGTATTTGTGATTCTAAAGGTAATATTTTTAAAAAGTCATAGAATTCCTTAACAAAATATTTATTTCATGGTTTCGCTAATTACAAAGAAATGCCTTTAGCACTTCTGAATTCTGTGAGTACTTTAATTATTTAAACATTCCAACAAATATTTGTAAGTCTAAAGATAATATTTTTTAAAAGTCTTACAATTCCTTTGCAAAATATTTATTCTGTGGTTTAGATAATTACAAAGAAATGCCTTATACACTTCTGAAATCTATGAGTTGTTCCTGTTTTTTATTACAATCTTTTATGATCACAAAACACAATTATTTAAAAATATTTTACTTTAAAATAACTTACAATGAAAAAATTATAACTGCCTTCATTACATAGTTTAATATGACCACGCAAATCAAGTTTGATAAAGAATGTTGTTGTTTTCATATTTGTTCTTTTTTTTTTTGGCCAGAAGGTGTAATTTATACCAGTTATACATGTCATAATAGAAAAGCTTAATTCCATCTTTAAATATCATTTCCTGAATTTTGTCTTAGGAAATAAGTGTTCTCTTCTTTCCAACTCTACCTGGTTTTCTTAGAAAATCACAGTTTGATTGATGAGGTTGGAGAATGTTGACAGAGTCATACAATTTATATAAAATGTTAATGCTGCTATAAACATAAAGTAGCAGCCCCTGGCCAAGATGTCCATGTGCAGTGATTCTCATACACAGTGCTGGGTCTGAACTCCAGCAGGTTACTTTGGGGTTATTGAAGGGTTCTGCAATAAATGCTTTATATGAGTTAAACATCACAGTAGCTCATGTATAATTATTATCACACATTTCAAAGATTTGCATTTTATTATTGACTTAATATATTTATTCAAAATAACTTGTTATAGATGCTCAGACAAAGCAGAGTCATACTATGAGTTAAAAGTATGGAATAATTGGACTTCTGTCTATTTCATTGACACCTTACTATTTATTTTTGTCCTCAGAAACAAAATAGAGCTTTGATTTGATTTTTATTTTGACTTCTTAAAATACTTTTCATCTCTCTTGAGTTAGCCTACCTGAGTATATTTTCCCAATCTCAGTAAAGTAAATTGATAAGTCCTTTTTTGAAATTGATGAGATACAGTGCCAAATTCACATTTGGGAGCTATTTGTGTATATGTTGTCATTAATTAGTATTATTTTAACTTTCTCTGGAGGATATTGGATTAATGCAACATCATTATGCAAAAGCCATCTGAAAGTCTTGAGCTGTAATATTTGTTTTTGTTTTTTTTTTTCATGATGAAATTTCAAACTTTTCGGTCTAACCAAGGCATCATCTCCTTTGGTATGTATGTTCAGTTGTAGGTTAGATATGTACTGAACAAACATTCCTCAAGTCATAGTTTACCTATACTTATTTACTAAAAAATAATTTGACAGGCGGCGCCAGTGGCTTAGTGAGTAGGGCGCCAGCCCCATATACCAAGGGTGGCAGGTTCAAACCCAGCCCCGGCCAAACTAAAACAAAAAAATACCTGGGCGTTGTGGCGGGCACCTGTATTCCCAGCTACTCGGAGGCTGAGGCAAGAGAATTGCCTAAGCCCAGATGTTGGAGCTTACTGTGACCTGCGACGCCACAGCACTCTCCTGAGGGCAATAAAATAAGACTCTGTCTCTAAAAAAAAAAAAAAAGAAAGTCACACCCAAGAAGAGAATCTTGAAAGCAGCAAGATAAAATAATAATAATAATTTGACTTTATTTAAAATGAATTTGATTTTATAAAATATGTAATTCTGAAGCAATACAAATATTAATTATGTATAGTACATGAAATTCTAAGGCAGTTTTGTAATAACAAAATTATCATTGTCCTGCTATCTACAGTGACTCACTGAGAAAACCAAAAAGGTGTTAAGTTACATGGTTTACCATGAAATAAAATATAAATATACACACATACACTTATATATATCTGTGTGTGTAAATACATTTACAGTTACTTTTTAACATTTATGGGTTATACTTTAACTTTTTGAACAGCCTAAATGTTTCAAATTTTACTTAAATAACAATTATTGAATTAATTTTTACCAGAGGGAAAAATCAAAAGATTTTGTACATGAGAAATTTATTATTCTGATGAATAAATTTTAATGAAGTATTAATTTACATATCTAAAGAATATACTGATTTATAATTTATAGCTTTTTGAAAAGTTTCAATTTTTGCCCATCATCAAATTATATTATTATTAAAATTATTTTAAGTAATGAAATTCTATGCAATTATTAGATGAGGAATAGGATTCATTGCTTTAAGATTAACTCTAAAAACATGTTGAATATAGTCAGATAGAAAAGCGGCTCTTATGTTCTGTTTTCCTATAGTCATGTCACAAGGCAACCTGGACTTTAGTCTAGGCACTACCTCTGTCAGAGGGCAGCTAAAGCACAGTGGTTTAAGAAGGTCTGGACTTTGGGAAGAAATGATTTTGATGACCTAGATTAAGAATTGTGCTGGCCTTACATGTGGTAGGTTCCTGGATATTAAGGACGGTTGTGGGAGGCTTCTGTGAATAGACTCATCCCTTTTCCACCATACTGCAGTGGGCCCTGGTAGACCTTGATGGGAATATTGTGCCCAGACTTCTCATGGGAGTCTGAAAACTGAAACTTCAAGTTCAGGAGCTTTAGAAGAGGAGCAGAGGTCCCACTGGTTAAATTTAACATGAGACTCTGGGCATCATGGTCAGACCAAAGAAACTTGGATAATGAAAGGCTTAGATGAAATGAAAAACTGACCTATTTTCCTAGGATTTCTGTGCCATGTAAGAAGCCAGAGGCCTTTTTTGCCCTTGACAAAAAGGGAAGGGCCCCCTAACCAGGCAGGTAGGTGTTCAGAACAATATTTAATCAATTTAGAAAATGGAAAATGAAAACGTGCAAGTTATTTCAACTGGTGCAAGTTAAAATGTGGAAGCACATTTGTATCCACTGCGGGGGGTCTGCATGTCAAGTAGAATGTGTTAATGGTTTCCGTGGCTAGAGCTTCTTCTCAGATGACAATAGTGAGTAACCACTTTCCTCTATCCATTCTTCAGGCAGAACAGGAGTTTTAACTAGCAAGAAATCAGGGACTCTTAGGACACACAGGGAGATTATTTTCTCTGCTTCCTGAATAAGGAACAGAGCAATATAAATTATATTGAAATTTGTCTGTGTATTTAATTGCTGACAAGTACACTGCAATTGATAGTTTAAGTACTAATTATTTTTAATGTAATTATATTTAATTATTGTAATTGCTATCCATAGCTTCTGCCCTAATAGAGAAACATCAAGGGCCTTTTCCACAAAATTATTATATTCCCTTCATGCTAGAAAAGAGAATAGGGAATTTCCCTTAATTTAGTTGTAACAAGCTATTTGCTACTTCATGTATTTTAAAATGGAATAAGTTATTAATTCCTTTACCTTTTTGGCTAGTGTTTTTGACAAAGATATTTTATAAAAATTCTGTGAAACCCTTTGAGATTAACAAAGAAATATAGTGGACTCTCTGTGAATTATGGCTTTGTACATTTTATATATTTACTTATAGATCACACGACAAAGTCACATCTTTTTCTCTTCTGTGGGGTATTATAATATAAAGAGTAGCGTAATTAGACATTGTGCTATTTTTTTCTTTTGCTCTCAATATATAATGTTTGGCAATATATTGAGCTCAGTAAATGTGTAAATTACAGCACAAATTAGATTTGAAAATTCAAGACATGGAAGGGGAAAGGTAGTCTATGGTAACTAAAAATCAAATTCTAATTTATTGCCTTGTATGCCTGGAGTTTAATTTGTTTCTGTTTCACAAGGAAAACACCTATTTACTGTGTTCTCTTTTAAGTAGTGTATATAAAGCTGAAATATTATGTTTCAGTCTGGGTAATGCAGTCATTACCTCAGTTTTAAACATTGTGTACCTGAAATTGAGATTCATAATGGACTCATTGAGTAAACAAAATTACCACAAGTAAACACAATTTCTAGAAACTTAGTGACTTGAGATTTATTTTTTAAAAAGCTTTTTTTATATAGTATGGGGAATAAAACTCAGAATGATCATACCTTTAGAACCAAGAAAAATATAAAAATAGACATTGTAGAGAATAAGAGTTAGGTGTTTTAACACCTGTCTAGAAACACTAACAAGTAAAATAGTATCCATTGTTCACAGTGTATTTAGCAGGTGAAATCATTGGACACAATTTCGATGTGTATTGCTTTATTTAATTTTCACAAAAGCCCTGTGATTAAGATATTATACTTCTCCCCATTTTACTTGGACAACCGGCACAAACCAAAACTATTCCAAGAAAATTGGGTCATGTGACCTTCCATTCCAATCCATTTTCAGATAATAGAATGTTTTGCAAAATAGGTTTGGAAAGTTTTATAATCTCAGAAATCTTTGCTGTTTTCCACTCTGTACATTAGTGCCAAAAGAAGTCCCAAAACTAATTGACAAAAGTCATGTTAAGAACTATTCTGCTACAGGTATCCTCAAACTACGGCCCGTGGGCCACATGCAGCCCACCTTGGACATTTATCCAGCCTGCTGGGTGTTTTTGCCACCACTGCCTGTCCTGCTTAGCAGTTGACTCATCCCGGGGCCCGCAGTCCAGCCCTCCAACGGTCTGAGGGACAGTGAACTGGCCCCCTGTTCAAAAAGTTTGAGGACCCCTGGAGTACAGTATCAATCACTAACCATAAAAACAAAAATATATAAAAATCCATGTACACTGGAGCTCTGTTTTTAGGAAGGGTACACTCAGACCAGATCTTGTCCTAAATGTCTGAGTCAATTGGGCTATATGGAACAATTATTTATGTACGTATTGGCATATACATATATTTATGTGCATGTATGCAATTTACATATACATTTGTCTTTCTCACATAGGAAGTTCACACAGAGATTTTAAAGCATAGACTTTATGTTACAGAAAACGTTGAGAGTAGGGGCCTTCATTTAACAACTCTGTAACCGTGGGGAACATGTATCAAGGAACTGTGGAAAACTCTAACCTTCAGTTTTCCATTCCATAAAATTAGGCTGATATCTGTATTAAAGGATTACTGTGGAGCTTTACAGAGAGGCTTTAGCATATTCTATTTAGATTTGGGCCCACTATATGTTCATTGAATATTAACTACTTATTATGTGACTATTAAGCATGTGAGCTATGTATTATTGTTGCGTCAAGATCATGCTCAGTCTAGTTGTATTTCATTATTGCTCATGGCACTTCAAGTATTAGGAACCTCTAAAATATAGAAATACCCAGCTCTGAGTTGGGGTGTGGTCTGACATCTGCTTCTTAGTAGGGAGTGGGAAGGTGAGAGAACACCCACTTGAATCTCAATGAACTGAGAACCTTTGAGATAAGGAACTTGGTGTTCCAGAACACTTCCATTGGCATTTTTTCTTACTTTTTTTGTTTGTTTTAGAGACAGAGTCTCACTTTGTCACCCTCATAGCTCACAGCAACCTCCAACTCCTGGGCTTAGGTGATTCTCTGGCTTCAGCCTCCTGAGTAGCAGGGACTACAGGTACCTGCCACAATGCCTGGCTATATTTTTGTTGCAGTTTGGCTGCAGCCAGGTTTGAACCCACCACCCTAGGTATATGGGGCCAGCACCCTTCTCACTGAGCCACAGGCACCACCCGCCATTAGTATTTTTGAATTTTTGGTTAACAAAGTTGTTTATTTTTAATTTAACATATCATCATTACCATGTAATTAAAGAAAAGATATAAGTATTTTTTCTAGAAAAGCATAGCTTTGATTTTACAAATCCTTACCACCTTTATTCTTTCTTTAACAGTTTGTGTGTAAACCCAAGTCTTATTCTACATCTGTCATTGTGCTAAGCAATGGGGATACCATAGTGGATGCTGGAGTAGCAGTGATGACGGGAGAGACAAGGAGAGACAAACTAGTAACAACCAAGTGGACAGCATACTCTCATCACTGTGGATATATAGGTGGACTTCCTAACTTATAAATTCATGGATTCTATACATTGTCCTGGCGAATTTTGGTTATCCCTGAGAAAAAAACAAGGATTCTGAGTCTTTTCTTGAATATAGAGGCCCGTTTATTTCAGTAGAAGATAAAAGTATGTCTACAAAGTTGGCTGAGCCAATGTACTGAGGGTATCTATTTTTATCGCGATCATCATCATCACGATCATCTTTTGATGACTTACTAACATTCTCTTCTTAGGATATATAAAAAGCTGGTTACTAATGTCACTGGTGCGCTGTGCAACTTGAAGTGTTCCACACTTCTCTGATAGAAGAAGCTAAATTATAATTTAGCAGCTCTGCTTAGACCTTTCTGGGTACCTCTGGAGGACATCCAAGACATTTCTGGGTACATCTGGAGGACATATAAGGGCAAACCTTGGTCTTAGAATCTAACACATTTAGGGGTTTTTAATTTTAAATCCGAATGATATGTTATTGAGTTCTTTTCCTGTTTCAGTACATGTGGGCTGTATTAGTTAGAGTTAGATACTAGGGGAAAAAATCTCAAATATATTTCTGGCTTAACAAATAGAAATGCAAAATAGCTATCATCCACAAAACAATTCAGAGCTTAGGCCCTTGTCATATCACAGCTCTACTTTTCTGTATGGCCTCAGATTCTTTCTTATCTACTTGGTAGATAAAGTAAAAGAACACAAAGAAAGGCCTGCTAGCTTATGAAACATCTTGACCTGGAGAGATACAATCATCTTTATTCATTGGGTAAGAACCAGTCAACAAACTTACCCATATAAAAAAAGGGCTGAAAATATGTAATGGGAAAATTCTCAGGTGAATTATTTAAATATATTTTTGGTTAATAAGGTTTTTCTTAAATAATATATCATTTTTATCACATGTAATTAAATAAACATGTTTTCCCCTGGAAAAGCATAGCTTTGATTTTACAAATAATTATTACCTTTACTCTTTCATTAATTTAATAATACGTATAACCCAAGATCTTACTCTGTCTGTGCAGCTAGTTCCTCACTATAAATAACTCCACATTTGAAAAAGAGTACAAATTTTTGGTGGATATCTAGCCATCTCACCAAGCTAGCTATAGGATTTTTAAAAATGAATTTTTAGTACCCGTACCTCAGTGGTTATGGCAATGGCCACATACACCAGGACTGGAAGGTTTGAATTTGCCCAGACCAGCTAAACAATAACGACAACTACAATAACCACAACAAAAAAAATAGCTGGACATTGTGGCGGGCACCTGTAGTAATAGCTACTTGGGAGGCTGAGGCTAGGGAATGGCTTAAGCCTAAGAGTTTGAGGTTGCTGTGAGTTGTGATGCCATGGCACTCTACCAAGGGCACTCTACCAAGTTTGACATAGTGAAACTCTGTCTCAATAAAAAAAAAAAAAAAAGAATTTTTATAATTTTGATTTTTGATTGAAAAAGATGATAATAATGTCCCTGAGAGACAGGTGATGAAGATAAACTCAAATAATGCACGTGAAGTATTTGACGTAGGGTTTAAATGTGAATTCTCAATGTCTGGAACATGTTCTAAGGGTCACCATCATGTGCTCTGTGCTTGATATCGCTGAAATGATTACTTTCTCTTTTTCTTTATAGTGATGTAATATGCATTTATATTCCATTCATCATGAATGCTGACTAAATCTTTTAATTTTATAAAATTTCAACTATTTGTGTATGCCCTTATTTTATAAGCATTTCTTCCTACAGGAGTAGGAATGCCAAATGCTTTTTTTGTATCTTGGGTCTCTGTCTCAGAAAAGCAGCTACTTTTCTGAGATTGAAAATGGTTCCTTTTAGTCAGTAACTATACAGCTGCAGGCAAGATACAGAGAGCAAAGAAATTCCCTCTGAGAATGCCTAAATCACGGCCAGATCCCCCTCCAGTCCACAACTCTTGCAGCATTTGAAAACTTGTGCCAGACCCACCATAAGGAGTCTAGTCTGTACAATGTAGCATCTGACTGATTTGGCCTTTCAAGAAAGCTTCTTTTAGTCTGAGTTATAAAACATATGCTTACTGTTAACATGTATTATATTGATTTTGTTATATTTAGTTGCTTATTTGTAAACTACATTGTAGTTTTTTTTTCATATGGAAATTCTAAAATGCTGAGCAAATCATCAAATAGTTTCCGTTGTTAGAACCCTGGTGATAAATATTTCCAAAATGTTAATGAAAACAGTGACTGGAACAGAATTGAATATTCTGATCATGATATCAAGAGTAAACAGTAACTTTTAATCACTTTTCATTCTCATTATAGCTCCTGTCATAACAACTATTTTCTCAGTTTTTAAACAAAACAACATGAAGCAACAATTTAATGTCACTTGTCATTGTTTTTTAAAGATTGCATTGTCACATTAGTTTAACTTCAAATTAAAGTTTAGCAATATTAGTGCTAGGCAGCTATTTATCTCAAGTTATTAACATTTCTCAGTTATTAAGATCTGGTTAATTTCTTTGAGGTTTCAGTGATTGAAATATAAACAAGAAATAGAGGAAAATGTCAAGTGTATCTCATTCTGATTAGTATTGTAATTGTAAAGTTCTTAAAGTCTTGCTACATACACTATTATTTTAGTTTTCATGTTTTTAAAAGGCTTGAACATTTTTATTGGGAAAATATGTAGGAAAACAATATTTGGGGAAACAAGAAACAAAAAAGGAAAACTAAGGTTTTGAAATGTTAAGGATAAAAGAATTTAGCTCCCATTAAATACATGTGATGTAATGAAAAGTACGAAGGATTCTGGAGATTTCCAGATCTCACTTCTATTGGGCATGTGAGATCTTGCAATCTTGGCATGTGAGATTGAATAAGGTAACCTGTAATTTGGAAGTCTCAGTTTTCTTATCTTTAAAACAGAGAATAATCCTCATTCCCTCTGACTAGTGTATAATATAAAAATTAAACAAGAGGATAAAGCTACCATTAAATCAAGAAATACCCAGAAAAGAAGCATTCTTTGTTTTTAATCAAAAACTTTTTTTTAGCAAAAGTAGAAATTTCATTTATTTATTGAATTATTATTTACTTTTTTTAGACAGAGTCTCACTATGTTGCCCTGAGTAGAGTGCTGCAGCATCACAGCTCACAGCAGCCTCAAACTCTTGGGCTTAAGCGACTCTCTTGCCTCAGCCTCCCAAGTAACTGGGACTACAGACACCTGCCACATGCCTGGCTTTTTTTTTGGTTGTAGTTGTCGTTGTTTGTCAGGCCCGGGTTGGATTTGAACCCCCAGCTCTGGTGTATGTGGCTGGTGCGCTAGCTGCTGAAGTACAGGAGCTGAGCCAAAAGTAGAAATTTTAATGGAAAAACAAAATCCAGCAACATCCTGCTTTCTATAATTTTAGTTCTCTCCTCCCACCTTCAAAATTACGTGGCACAGGGTGACAGTGTTTACCATTATTGGCACTCCCCTTAGGCCAATGACATCCCTCATTTTTAGTTGAGCATATGGCTACTTAAAATAATGACCATATTTCTAGCCTTCTTTTTTATTTAAATTTGGCCATGTGACTATGTTCTGGCCAACGGAATGTGAAGGAAAGTAATGTCCATAAGTTCTGGGATATATCCTCCAAGCAGCAGTTTTGGAATGTTACTGTACCTTGTCATCACTTAAAGAACTTGTTAAAAAAAAAAAAATGACCAGACCCTATCTCAGAATTTCAATTTAGTAAGTCTAAAAAGAAGCCTGAATACTTACAATTCTAACAAGTTCTAAAATGATGCTGATGCTGCTGGTCCAGGGATCACCCTCTGAGAACCTCTGCCTCCTTGTACTTTTCTGCCCCCTTGCTCTTCTGAATATGAATGTAGTGGCTTGTGATGCATCGGGAATCATCAGCTCATGGGCTCAAGCCTAGCAATGGTGGACAAGACACAAGACTGAGGACCTAATATGAAATTCATTGTAATTAAGGCATTTTGAGCTGGAGACTCAAAATTTTGATTTAATAATGCTGTTATTTCTAACTTTGGTCTAACAGAGGGATTTTATATGTATTCAATATATAGGGGAAAATGTATTTGTAAAGTGTATATGTATGTTTATAACACATACACACGTACATACTGTATATAGCTCCTATACTGAGTACAGAGTTTTTCATAGAAAACTTCTATATAGAGCAGTTTAAAATTATAAGTATATATTTTAAATCTATGAACATTTCATAGCAGTACATAAATATGTTCAAGGGTAATGATTAATAATGAGATTTACTGACTTCATAAGTGTTCAGAGTGCTTGGCCTTCAACGTCATGCTTATGATTTTTCTAAACCCGTGAATATAACTCAGAAGAAAATATAACCTGTCGTGGATTATGCTGACCTGGGCATTTAAATTCTCAGCGAGACATGAGAGAATAAAAGTCAGTAGGTTTAAGTCCTATCTTTACTGAAAGCTAAAGTCATTGCTGAATTCCGGCCTGTCTTATGTGGTTCTTATATTCTTCTTAAGCTTTTTGTAATCAGGAGTGGTTTTAATAAAAATTTCAATTTTCATTGAAATTTAAAAATGAAAAATTAGTTCTTAATACAATATAAGGGTTACAGGCTAAGCTTTTATTTTCATATTCCAATTTATACATGTATCATGAGAACACATTAAATAGTATATCATGTAAATCAAAAACAATGTCTGCATCTAATATATCCGGAAAGAGAATTATAAGTAGGCAGTGGTTATTAAATCACATTTGTGAATGAGAATAATGATGTGAATAGTAGTACCATTAACAATGTCATATTTCTTCTTCTGTCAAATTAAAATTTTGCATAAACAGTATATAATAAATTTTTGGTTTCAGAATTTGAATTGAAAAAAACTCAAGTCATAAGATGAGGGAGCGATAACATCAGTCACAAAGTACTTATGCCAGGCACTTTTCTAGTGCTTGGTATATCAAAACAAATGTAGTTCTTACAACAGCTTTTTAAGGTGGTGTCATTAATAGCTTCACTTCATGAGTCAGAACAGTGGAGCACAAGGAGACACAGTGATATAGCTAGCAGTTGCTGCACCTAGGAATCGGACCATGTCTGATCCTAGGTGCGTGCTCTACTCGGTCCACTATTCCAGACCTGGAAAACATCTAAACAATTCTCCTTGTACTTTGTATCTGATGATTTTTATTTTCTTGGTCTTTTTAAATCTCTAGAACTTTTGAGAATAATAAACTTAGTTTGCTGATTTATCCTTTGACTTGTAGAATTACTTAACTGCCCCTGCATTTTTTTTATATAACCTTTTTTTTTATTATTATTTATTAGCTCTAGATAGTCCATACAATTTATGGAACAAAGAAACAATTCCATGCAAAATATGGAACAATAAATTAAAACACAGGGATGTGAGTAGAGTTTTAATGTGAATTAGTCATTTGCACATGCCTTAGATTTCTAATACATTTGGGTATATGATGTGAACTATTGCTGCCTAACTTATGATGAAAAAGACCCTAAGGGCAAAGAGGTCAGTAAAGTGGAATAAGGTAATGCTCCGCTATAAATCTACCAACAAAAGGGGGTATGTGCAATACCTCGCGGTCTACAGCATAGTTTATAACAGTACAAATCCACTATGTCCAGTGGGAACAAAGAGAGATAATTGCTATGTGGTTCCATCCGCCAGTGATGAATGTGTTTGCTGGTGTTTGATGATTCCTAACAAATTGGTGGCTTCTGCTGTCAGCTTTGCTATCAGAGTGCAGTTCCGTTTTATTCTCATTAACATAATGATAACATTAACATTAAGAAAACACTTTCCATAAGAATTTATGTAATTCTGTGCAATTAAGCATGTAACAATATGGACAGAGAAGTCACAGAAGGCTGCGTAATAATAAAAAAAAAATTTTTTAAATATTTGTAAAAATAGTCAGTGACCTGAGACTTTTAGACTGTTGATTACTGGCTTGTTGATATGTTAATGTGAAGTAATTATTCCAGTGAATTGAAGCTGAACATCAACATGTACACTCATTAATTTAGTTCGTTTAAGCTTCCCTATTGTTAATCACAGATGGGGTATATGTTGTCAGCAGACTGATCCACAATTTTCCCGTCATTCTTTGCCAACCATAAAACCCATGCATTTTTTCCTGTCAACTTTCTAATTTCTGATTAGGAAACGCTTTTCTGACCCTTGAAAATCCTAAACACTTGTCTCTGAAATTAAGAACTGAGTTTTTGTCGGAAACTCGCTTTATATTGCATAGAATCGTGTTTTGACATTCACAAGTATTTTCACTCTTTTTTTTCTATAAAGCATGTTCACTTATTAAAAGATGAGGTATTTCGTAATAAGCATCTCTTAGTAATTGATTGTACGTTATGTGAGGAACAATACTGTATGTTCATCAGCCCCTCCCTTTTTTTCTGCTTCATGATGCTTTAGTGAAATTTTTCAGAATATCTTGTAGCAGGGTGAGATTGAGTGACTCAAGTCTGGCCACTGTAATGTAGATTGAAGCATTATATGTCACTTCCAAGCCTGCTCCATTAAAAGGCCTTCCATACTGCCACGCTATCTGCTATCCATCTTGTCTCACACCCTGCTGATGAAAATTTAATGGAGGACTCCAAGGCCCCTATGCTATGGAGAAACAGAGGTGGAAATAGCCTTACCCCTGAATGATCACATGGAGAAGAGTTCAGTTGCCAACTCCACTGGATTATGAAGTGAGCCAAAAATAAACCTGTAGTATATTAGGTCAACAACACTTTGAGAGTCTTTGTTATAACCCTTGGTCTACCTTGACTAATATATCTGAGACTTGCAAAACATTGGAAGTTGAAGAAAATTAAGAACATAGGAGTCTCCACACAGTGTATGTGCATATTTTTGTAGGTGGCAAATTAAAAGTCATGATTCGATGCCATAGTGTATGAGGACACTATTGTATTGGCCAACACATCTCTACTATGACTACAGTAAGAGGCATCAAGACAAACTTAATAGAAGCTGTTTTGTCACTGCAAAAATTAATCTCATGCCTTCAATCATAATAGAATAAAAGAATCAAATATTCATCTAGAGATCAAAGCACACAGTATGTAATATCATAACAGAGCTTACCGCTCTTAAGGAGTTTTGATGAACACAGTAAAAAAAATCAGTTTTTCTATGGTATACTATAGGTTTCTTTCTTATTATAACCTAGACAAATGATCAGAAATGAAAATAACAGTAATTTTTGAGTGCTTCTCAGACGTAAGATGCTCTGAGATGCTTTTAGATACTTTATCTTGTGTGATACTCACAAACTGATTTGAGTGATGTTAACCAAAGTCAGAGAGACCAGGTAACTTTCCGAGATCCCACAGCTCCTAATGTAATGAACTGAGCTTCACCCCTAGGCCCAGTCTATTCCAGAGTCAGCACAAGGTTCATTGCTCTGTGGCAGAGAACGGAGTTATAAGGTATAATCAGGGAGGACAAGGAAACAGCCAAAGGTGCAGGCTCCAAATATTTTACCTTCATTTCAAAAAATTAAAATGAATTTTAATTATTCAGAACACTTTCAATGTTATATGCCAACTATTACTTCTCGTTTCCAATTTCTGACTGTTTAGGCTGAAATGCCTCTATCTTTTAGGCATTACTCTTCTAATTTTGTCTTTATATTTTGTCTTAAATCTAAACTCCCCCTGAACACTGTTTTGGAGAAAATGGTAAGATTTAAAAAGTCAGAAATGGAAATGAGGGCCCGGCACGTTGGCTCACGCCTGTAATCCGAGCAATTTGGAGGGCGAGGTGGGTGGATTGCCTGAGCTCACAAGTTCAAGACCAGCCTGAGCCAGACTGAGACCTTATTTCTAAAAATAGCTGGGTGTTGTGGCAGACAATTGTAGTCTCAGCTACTTGGAAGGCTGAGGCAAGAGATTCGCTTAAGCCCAAGAGTTTGAGGTTACTGTGAACTATGATGCCATAGCACTCTACCAGGGGTGACAAAGTGAAACTCTGTCTCAAAGAAAAAGGAAAAAGAAAAAGAAATGGAAATGAGATAAATGGTTAAAACACAGTCTCTATAATAAATAACATAAAGGTAATCATTAAATACAGTATATAGTACTTGTTTGAGAATGCAGTTTAATATCTGTGAATGGAAAACCATAATATACTATGATTTAAATTCTCAACTAATTCAGGGTCCATTTTCTCTGGTTTGTAATTCCTTACTGTAGTGAGTGAATTACCATATCTATATTTTGGTCAATTCAAGCTTCAAAAGTTAATTTTAGACATAAAAATTCTTTAAATACAGGCATAGAGAAAATGAATATCATACCTAAAAATAAAAATGAGTGAATTAAAACATATTAGGCCTGTGGGAAAACTTTGCAGATACCTATTCTAACCACCTTATTTTTAAAAATGAAGATTCAGGTACATCGACTGGCTGTTCTAAAATGTTACAGTGAGTGAGCAGAGGGTCAAATGCAGACCCTGTTCACTGTGATAAGTCCCTTCTCTCCAGTTTGTTGTTTAAGAGTCTAGGTGGCCCCTGCATACCTTCTGAATGATTGTATTTGATTTCTAGATAAGTTACAATAGATATTTATTTGACTGACTGGATGTTGAGTTACTTTAAACATTGTTATGTGAATAACCAAAAGGCCAAATAACTGGGCCTTTAAATACGCGATGGGAGTCCCTCTGATTGTCATTTAAGCACGTTTCTCTCTCCAGCCTCCCTGCCACAGGCCAATGTCAGGGACGTCTCTGAGCATTGAGAAACTGTTTCTTGAAGGTGCAGCTTTGCATTTAGGTTTCTATTTAGTGAAATCTAAGTAAATGTTTTACATTATAGAAATAGTGTATGTGAATTATCAAACTTTTGAATTTCTTTACAATAACGCTTCTCAATATTTGCAGCATAAATTTATGATTTCCTAAACAGAGGAAGGTAAGTTAACAACAATGTATCTTCCTGAGTTTATTGCAGAAGTTTGATTCAACATGTTCCTCTCATCTTAATTATATTTTCAGTTACAGCTCTGCTAGGTGCTGTCTCCAGTATTCTTCTGCATATAGCTTAACTACCCTGAACCGCAGTTTCCTCCTGAGTGAAGAGAAACATGATCTCCCTATTAGATCTCATCACTTCTCTGGGTTAGCCTATCAACTTGCTTGATACTAAAATGTTCCTGAAGTGACATCTGAGACTTCTATGGGTAGGTTAGTAGAAGTTTTGCCCCTTTTACCTGGATGTCTGGGGACTCCGAGCCACCATATAAGAAACCCTCATACCCTTCATGTTTCATACTGGAGGGTCATATTTAACTAATTCTGTCAGCAGTCCCAGATGAGCCCTTTCTTCCAGCCACGTGCACCAAGACAGCAGACATGTGAGTGACACAATGTTGGATTCTCTAGCTACTCCATCCCTATCAGACAGATGCTGGAGTGACCTCAGCCGAGGCTCAGAAGTACCGCAGCAAAGTATGGCTTACCTAACCAAATTCTTAACCCGTGAACTATGAGTTATAATAAAGTGATTGCAATATGAAGCCGCTAAGTTGAGAAGAGGGTTACTATGGCAGTAACATTTAGGTTAAAAAACCCTCTAGAGCCTAATATATTTTAGATTTAATAAAGGGCTGTTGCAAGGATACATACATCCAATTATGTACATAAATAGTTACTAAAAATTTATATACACATGGCTATCCAGTGTCACAATTTGTGAGTCCAAATCCTTTATCTTTTACTCACTACATTAAGAATAAAAAGATTATATATATATATATAAAAAGATAAGTAGTATATTATCCATTTTGTTTTTCTTTTCAAAAATTGAACGTGGCCTTCAAATACTAGAAGTTTTTTTAGACATGGATTTAAAAAACAAATCCTTGGCCTCAAATAGATATGGAAATGCTTTAAGACAGGGCTGTCCAGCTGGGTGTGGTGCCTCGTGTCTATAATCCTAATACTCTGAGAGGCTGAAGCAGGTGAATTGCTGGAGTTCAGGAGTTTGACATCAGCGTCAGCAGTACTAGACCCATCTCTATTAAAAATAGAAAAAACTAGGCAGGCACTGGAAGGCCAGGTCAGGGGGTTGCCTATGCTCACAAGTTCAAAACTAGCCCGAGCAAGAGCAAGACCCCATCTCTAAATAATAGCCAGGTGTTGTGGTGGGCGCCAGTAGTCCCAGCTTCTTGGGAGGCTGAGACAAGAGGATCACTAGTTTGAGGTTGCTGTGAGCTCTGACACCATGGTACTCTACTGGGGGCAAGAAAGTGAGATTCTGTCTCAAAAAAATTAAAAATAAATAAATAAAAATAGAAAAAACTAGGCAGGCAGTGTGGTGGGTACCTGTAGTCCCAGCTACTGGAAGGCCCAATAAGAAGAGTCTCTTGAGCCCAAGTGTTTAAGGATGCTGTGAACTCTGATTGCACTCTCTGCCTCAAAAAGAAAAAAAAAAAAGATGGGGTATCCAACCTGCTGCTGGTGGGCCACATACTGATTTTGTGAAGACTATGTCTTATCTATGGTGTCAGATATCATGAAAAGAATGCTGGAACTCTTTTTTTTTTTTTTTTAGTTAATTACCCTTCTTTGGTAGTGTTTGTACATTTAATGTAAGGCTCAAGACAACTCTTACTCTTCTAATGTGTAGTAGAGAAAGTTGGGACACCCCTGCTTTAAGACACTGTGGAAATATTAGTTTGTTTAGTTGTCATAATTGTTATTATTGTCATGATACTAAGTGGCTCAGCATATCAGCAAGCTACTAAGCTGGATTAGTTTATCAACCCTTAACTGAGAAACTACTCTAGATTGAAGCAAACTTAAACTAATTCAGCATTTTATTCTATGCTTTTCAAGTAATCTGAATTTCTCCTGATTCCAATTCCAGATTCACGTACACATCCTTATAACAATATTGCAAATTATTCTAATATCTCCAAAAACAATAGAGAGCAAAGCTTCAATATGGCCGATGAACATCCCTGATCTTATTTTCTCTTTCTTTTCCTTAAGGTCAAAAAAAAAGGGGGGGCATGACATAATATGGTTGTTTGTTTTCTCAAAAGTTAATGAATTGTAAAATATTTCATTTTAATATCCAAAAACCCATTTCACTTCCACTATTAACATATTGAGTAAATTATCACTGAGCCTGCTTTTAATTATGCAACTTGGATAAAGATTTTACTAAGTTTAGGACATGGAAAACCACTGTGAATATAAATAAGAATGAATCCACATTCCCTGCCTTTTGACATAACAACCTATTGGCATTAGCTAATCCCTGAACATTCCTGTGGACGCCAAAGTCAACAGAAATTATGGTTGTTCAATGCAACATAAAAACTAAAGATCCTGGGGTGGGAAGCGATTTCTCATGTAAAATAACAAGCTGTTGTCAATGTTAAAGTTTTTCAATAATGAAATTAACCAAGGAAAGGGAAGTCTTTAATGGGTAGGAGAGACCCATTCATACTCAGACTCCATTTGGATAGCTGCCTTTAAAGAATTAGTTGGGATGCTTGACCGGTTTGGTCTTTAGCTCTTTCTGAACATGTGGTTAGAACTCTCTCTGTTCCTCCTGCTGTCTCCTTTCATAGCAACATTGTATTTTCCTTCATTTAAGCTACCTGGGTTCCTGACATCAGGTATCTCTTCTGCTAGGTGCATTGGTCCTCATCTATATGGTGGCAGCTGTGTCTTGTGTGACCATTGCTGCAGAGACTAGCCTAGATTCTTGGGACATTTTCTACAACCAGTCTATATGCTGGGCTCCTCTCAGAATTTGGGATAAAAAATATTTAATCCTAAATTGACTGAATATTTTCTTATTTTGCTGTAAAAATTTTTTTTTGTCAGCTTTAAACTATAAGTGCTATTTCTTAACAGCTAACAAAAGCTTCCTCTAAGTAAAATATCCAGGTACCTTTCTGTATCTCCTTTGCCATCTACTGGTAAATTCATTTTGCCAAAACAAGACATTATTTTTTTATTCAAAATATTAGATACACACACACAAGTTTAGTTATGAACAGGCCAAGGCAGCATTAACTAAAGCGGAAAAGGTGAAGTTTTCAGTAAATAGAGACTATGTAGTAGCCAGTTAAAAACAAAGTTCTATTCACAGGTCACACCTAATACTGGGAAATTCCAGGTGGAGTAAATAAGAAATAAAAATAAGTGAATGTTAAAAAATTAGTAACTAAAAATTAATCACAAAATAACTAAAAGAAATCAAGGAAAAAACTTTTTTTAAAAAAAATTATCTCTTATTGTTAAAGGTTTAAGGTCAATAAAATAATACCCCAAAGCTATAAAACTAAAGATAAATTGAATGAGATGCAAAATTTAAAAAATTATATACATGAAACCATTGTAAGCAAAAGTAAGCAAAAATATGAGAAAGTGTGTGAACTTCAGTCCATAAACAAAAGACCTATTTCCCAAATACACACAGGTCCCAATACAATAAAAAGGATAAGAACTGAAGTAGAAAAATAAGAAAGTATGCTCAAGAAATGAAACACAATTGACTCTTAAAGACAGAAGTAATACTCAATACTCGAAAACATTTACAATCAGATAAGTATATAAAAGGTCCATAGTCAGATATAATGACTTTCCTATTACTTTGGCAGAAAGCAAAGTGGTAACATGCTGGGTTTGCGAGAATGTGGAGAAACTGGTACCAAACCACATTGTTAGTGGAGCTGTAAAGTGGTCTAACTTTAAGGAGAGGTATTTGGAAATATCGTATATTATGCAATAATAAATAAATATTTGTATATACAATCCCACTTCCACAGTTATTCCTTATGTTTACTCATATAGATGTTAAGTAATATAAGATTATAAATTATAGCATTACTTATAATAACTAAATATTATAAAAGAAAACTATATTTCTATCAAATTAGTATATCCATACAACAAATAAAGCATATGTAAAAAATTAAGATTATGTGCATGATGTAAAATAATCTCTAAAATAGATAGAAATGTTATAAGCATATTAATACCTAGATTATTCTACAGTTTCAGTAGAAAAAGAAGAGTATCTATCTATGTGTAAGCTTTTATAACCACAAAGAGTCCCCGCAAGTACTTGCCAATGTCATTTAGCCCATGGAAGAAGAGTTAGGTCATGGGAGAGTACCAATAAAATGGAGAAATTTCAATATAGATACTTTCTTTTTTAAAAAAATTTTGAATTATATGAATTAATTTCTTACCCAAAAATAACTTGACAATTTGGTTGTTTGCCAAAATATTAACATGCAGCTACTATAAGATGCATTATTTTCTCTGCTAAGTATCTATCCAAGAGACATTGAAATGTATGTCCATACACAAATTTATATGCGAATGTTTATAGCCACATTATCTTTAATAGTCAAAAACAACTGAAACTGTCATAAGCTGCTGCATGAAGAGACAAAATGTGGTATGTCCGCACAATGGGATGTGATTCAACAGTGAAAGGGGATGAATGACTAAAACGTGTAAAACATGGTTGAGCCTCAAAAATCAAGTCTGCTAAATGAATGAAGCTTATCAATAACCACATATTATATGATCCCATGTATGTGGAATGTCTGGAATAGTCACATCTGAAGACACAGAAATTAGATTAGTGACTGTTTAGAGCTGGAAGGAGAATGATTGCTAATGGATGCAAACTTTCAATTTTAGAACATCATGTTCTAAAATTATATTATGAAGATGGTTCCACAATCCTCTAAATAGACTGAAAAGTTTATGATATTGAATTGCACAATGAGTGAACTTCACAATATGTAAATTATAATCTCAATAAAACTGTTAAAAATAAATAAACATAAATACATTTAAAACTTCCTCATTGTTTACAGGACAAGGTCAGGACACAGTCTGTGCCAAGTACTGTGTTAATCCCGTAGGACACACAATCACTGAGATGTTGTATCTGTCCTGAAAGGGATAACTGCCAAAATAAGGAGAGAAGCAGGTGCATGCATGATATAAAGCCACATTAAAAATTGTTAATAAAGGAACATCCAGAATATTTGAAAGCACAGAATAAGTAAAACTTCCCAGGAAAGTGTCATTAAAAAAAAAGGTAACATTTGAACTTTTCTTAAATTACTAGGATTTTTCCAGGCATTGAACAAGGATTAGTGAATTTAATGCAAGATTGTGAGGAGTTAAAATTCAAAAACATGATGGCTTTTCGGAATTGCAGTGTAAGCAGCAGAGTGGGGAGAGGTGTGGCAGGTAGGACACACTGGTTAGATGAGAGCCAGGTTGTGAAGGGCCTGTGAAGCTCTTGTGTTACCATCTGGGGAGAAACAATGAGGATCTGATCAGGATAATAATGCAGAGGGATCCAGAGTTAGATTTGCATGACGTTTCATCATTAGAAAAAGACTTGATAAATCACCGCAGGTGTGTAGAAGGAAAAGAATGACAAGGAATCAAGCGTCTGGGATCAAAGTGTTCCAGTTGGAGGAGGTGATAAAAGACAGTGATCGTAGAAGATTCACCATTCTTGTATCTTCGTGATACCAGAAGCCTTGACCATTCCATTAGGTACCTAGTGTAGATATGAGCAGGGTGGATGAGGGGTGCAGTTGAGCTATTTTGGACTGGTCAGGGTCAGGCTGACCTGGGCTATTATTGAAATGAGGCTGATTAACGTTGTTTCCAAGACCTTGCAGGTGGGCTGATTTGAGAACAGAGCTAAGTAAAACCCTGAGAGATTTCCAATGGGCAGCTGATGCTCTTCAAAGCTGTCTGTAAAACCCAGAGGCTGTGCTTTCATAGGTGCCTGCAATCACTGGAACTGGACCCAGATTGCTGTACAGGTCATTAGTACTTTCTTTGATCTGGACTCCTGGACATTCTGCTTAGTAAAGTATCTCTAGAATGGAAGAACAAGCATCCCATGTACTCGATGCTAATTTGAAATTGGAGGATGAACACAGCTACAGGCCCATGCACACAAGAAAACAGATGAGAAGAAAATCACAATTGAATTAAAGAAGGTTGTAGGATGTAAGCATTCCAATTTGTACAAATAATCAACGCATTGAATCCTATAATGGCATACATGTATTTATGATCTATGTACGAATGACTTAAAAAAAGAAATTAAAATAAAACGAAAGAAGGTTGGGGAAGGGGCTCAGTAAGCTCCCACCTAACAGGTATAATGTAGGGGTATATGGCAACTTCCTGTTTGAAGGACTCAAATATAAGACAGACTTTTCCTAACAAACGCAAACAATGTAACCTAATCACATGCATCTTTATATTAATCTGAAATAAAAAATAAATGATATATAAATACTTTTTCTTACTAAAACTTTACCTGCTCCTTTCAATTAATGGGAGACTAAGTTGAGCCACTCCACCGGTCTCATACTCTGGTGAGCAGCCAGTTAAGATGTGTTTCACTGATTTATTTTCACTCTTATTTAACTCTTTCTTCAACACTGAGGAGGTACAGATGATCATGGTGAGAGCGTGCCTGAGAGTCATCTGTTTTCTGTTAAGGCCAGCTTTGACAAGGGGTTGTAGAGTGAGTGAGAATCTTTAATTGGCACTATCCCTGTGTCTGGGCTCATTCTTAGCAAATGGCTTCTTCTGATTTACACTGAAGTCCAGAACTTGACCTCTTCCCTTCTTTTTTTTACTAGAAGGTGATCAGAAGAGGCATGCCAGATATTGACCTGATGAGGGTAAAGAGATTCACATGCTTTCTATGAGAGTTGAAGCCTTTACCAAGCCTCTCACAGGTGCCTTCCTGGTTAGCTATTTAAGACAACTAGCAGCATTGGCAATGTGGGAACCTGTCTCTCAGTTAGCTGAATGGGAGGAAAAGGGAGTTGTTATTTCAGAGGGCTATATCAGCTTATTCCTTCAACTTAGCCTTCTCTCCCATTATGTTTTTTTTTTTTTTTTAAACAGTGGTAGCCAAGGGGACAGCATTAGTTTACCATGGCCGAATAATCCCATCCATCCCCTTCTCCTTTTCCACTTCATGCCTTTCTCCCGGGCTCTGTTGAGTCTCCTGGCTGAGACTCCCATTTGCAGATGAGTCTCCTTGCCAAGGCTCTCACCAGAAGGTGGCTGTGGAGGACCTCTGAAGGGACACCAGAGACAGCATCAGCTTACTGGTAAGAGACCGTCCTCCTTCAGAACGTCTGGAGGGGATAACAGATGAGAGCTTGTGGTGGAAGGGGTAACTTATAGATCCTGGGACACTGGGCTTTCTAGTCTTTACATTTCCTCTTTCCTATTGGGTAACCTGCCATCTGGTCACCAGTTGTCTAGTCTACCTGACTGAATATTGGGATGTTTTCTTACTAGTTGGAAATGCTTTCATCCCCAGACTCTTAAAAAGCATCGTTTGCTGTTTTTTTGTAATACAACTTGGCTCCAATATAAATTAGAAAATTCTCAACATTGTCACTTAACAAGACCTTAAACTATGATACATTGACTGCCTTAGACAATAAGTGTAAACATCTGGGTAAGGGGTCAGAGATCCCAGATGTCCAGGTATTTTTCCATCCTAGGGATGAACATGACCTCTGTCACCGAAATGTTAAATCCTTAGTGAGAGAATCCCCACCTTCTTGCCTTGGTCATTCCTCTGCAGCCCCTCACCCCCTATACTTGAAAATCTTTTGCTCTACACCAGACCACCACAGTCTGAGCCAAAAGGCACCAAGGTGGTACCCCTGGCTGAGACTGCCTGTGGGGGGTTTGGACTAGCACTAGTTTGCAAGCCCTTTTCCCTTATTGAGTTAAAACAAATCAAAACTGATGTAGATTTTTAAACTGATAACCCTGATCTTAGTTGGAAGAACTTCCACATTGTATTGGGACAGACTTTGAACAATGGTGAGGAACAGGACCTAAAAGAGGCTTTAACATTTGCAGACAGGCTTTATCTCTCAAATGAACAATACCCCCTAAGAATACAGCCGTGTCTGCAGGTGATGCCAATTGGGATTATAATGATTAGTCTCAACAGTGGAAGCAAGAACATTATGCATAAGGTATGGTCTCTGTATGGGAAGACAGAAAGTCATTAATTATAGGGCAGTGGCTAGTGTCACTCAATCCTTAGAAGAAAATCTTGTCACTTTTCTTCAGCATCTTTTAGGATACCTTGGCCAAGCACACGATAGGAGAACTTGAGTGTTGTGGGGACAAGGCCATTTTCTTAACTCAGCTTCAAACATTATGAAAAAGCTCCAAAACCTTTGTCCCAAGATGTGAGGCATCTTTGGAAGAGCTTTCGGCAATTGCAAATTCAGATTATCACAATAGAGACCAGGAGCATGAGGCAGAGAGGGCGAGGAGGAAACAGAAGAGATATGCTTAGTTATTAGCTGTACTTGGGGGACAGGACAATGCCCCGAGGATGTCCAGGTGAACTTTGGACAATCCTACAGACTGTATCTGCTGCAAAGAGGGGCATTTAGCAAAGCATTGCCCAAGTCATAATCAGCCCCTGTAAATGCTGAGTTGAAAATGCAGTGGAATGGTACATTGGCCAGCCCTTTGCTGCACTAACCAGGGAGCCTTTTGAGAGGGGAAGCATTGCCCTCTATGTGTGAATACTCAAAAGTTTTAAATAAATAGCTGAATGAATAAAGGCACTAGGATCCTATGATACTACTTTGCAGGCTTTAATATGTATTAATGTTAGAATTCTATGTACGTGAAAATTGAATGAGCTTTTCATTGAGTAGTATTTTATATTGGGGGGAAATCTGCCTGCACATCCAAGAGGTGAAGAGTAATAAGAAGAGCTGCTTTCACCATTTGTCCCGGTCCCAATCTAGTTTTCTGCTTGGGCTACTCTTCCTACTCCTTCCCATAACCAGGTCATCCTGGGGGTTGATGTCTGTATTACATTTGTTATACACCACTTTTCTCACTTCTCATTTTGGTTCAAGACTATGTGTTGCTTTCCTATTGCCTACTGCATTGAGTCTTTATTTCCTAATTTTTATTCCTAAAATGAGTCATTTTTCGCTTTTCATCTTCCATAAGGATAGCTCTTTGTAACCGATTGACCCTCATG
Organism: Galagoides demidoff; assembly: GCA_963574575.1. Taxonomy (NCBI): domain Eukaryota; kingdom Metazoa; phylum Chordata; class Mammalia; order Primates; family Galagidae; genus Galagoides; species Galagoides demidoff. Next base: position 23,353 of record CAUYQV010073447.1, on the reverse strand, counting down.
CCTGGTCCAGATACAACCAGTTCTGACCCTTGTTTGTATGTTTTGAGTCGCGTGTCTGTTCTGGACTGCCCATCTCCAGTCTCATTCAGAGTCCATTTCATGCCCATGCCTTCCACTAGGAGATGGATTAGGAAGGCTGAATTCCTAAGACTAAATCTAGCCCATACCACGTGACTTATCATTGGGTGAATATTATCTTTTGTGCATTGCTTTTTCTCTATTTTATTTCCTCAAATAGACTGTAAGTGCTTTTAGCCTATGGTTATTTTTAGTTGCCAGTAAGTCATCACTTTTGAAGGGAAATTATGTGTCTTATATTTTAAAATTTTATTTTAAAGCTTCTTATATCCCTGGTTTTCAAATAAAACCGCATGATACTTTTTAAAGTGCCAGAACTGTTATTGTGCATAAGAGACCTAAGTTTCCCTAAGTTTGGCCTCATTCAATACCTAGCAGGGTACCTTTTCTTGTTTCTGAAACCTTTATAATTCTAGCTGGTATTTCCCATATCATGCAGGGCAAACATAGCTAAATTACAAGCTAGGTAAAAGCTGCCGTGGTGTTACTCACCACAGGAAGTAGTAGAAAGAGAGTGTTAGTGGGAAGTGAGTGGAGAGCACAGTCGGAAAAGGAACACGGGGAAACAATGTGCTGGTTATTATCAATAGTTAAAATCCACTGGATAGCAAGTGCTCCCATTTAAAATCAATCAATGGATGCCAAAATAGCTTAGTCAGCATGAACCATTGATATTCGCAGATTTTATTCATTGCGACTCTGGTCTGGGATTGGGCCGGGAAAGATACTGAGTAGTCTTGAGGAAATGGCTCCTCTGTTTTTACATTTATAGACGCTGTATTTCTCTTTCTTCCAAATCCATCATACTTCTAGGAAAGAGAGATAGTAAACAGGAAAAGAAATAATGTCTTAGCTCAAAACACAGGTAGAATTCTTAAATTTATGACATTATAGAGTCATGAGATCTAAGAGTTGAAGGGAGTATATTTCAGTAACCCACTCACTTCATCTACCCCTGGCAAAACTTACTGCTTGAGAAGATATAAGCACTGAATTTACCATACTATAAGGTAGCCTATCCCATTTTTAAAGGCTTTTCTTTCTAGTGGGCAATGCAAATTTTAACAAGCTAGAAGATTTCTGGTGCTTCTCTCAGCCTCATTGGGACCTTGACCTCACCTCCAAGTACTCCGTTTTTTTGTCAGTTTTCAGGGGTCAGTATGAATGCGCTCTGAGCAGCACTCTTTAGCAGCTACAGTGTTTCAATCAACATTCTTTTTTCTTGCTCTGATTTCCTGTGCTGACGTCCAAGGCTATGGTGGGCTTCAAATGTAGGAGCCATTCCAGGGATACTTAACAACCCTTCAGAGGCTGAGCGTGGTGACAGATCACAGGGCATACTCATAACCACCTCTCTGTTCTACTTGTAAAACTCCCCTATAATGACTCATATATTGCTAGGCTTTTTATAGTAAGATATTAGATGCTTCAGCACAAAAAGCATGGTTTATTTGATTTGGATTGCAAATTTGTTGAATGCATGAGCAATTTTAAGCATCTGTCCACAGCCAACGTTATGCAATATTCACTTTTATTTGGGGGAGGGTTTTTGTTTTTAGAAAGCCACCTTATTAGACATTCTAGTCTAGCTTTTTATGGACATGTGCAACTCAAATTTTGGGTGAAGACCGTGTAGGCATGAGATGGAGCACATGTTAGATTTATAAGTTAGTTTTGGCATGAAATGAAACTCTCTCCCGTGGGTCTAGTTCAGCCTAGTGAAACTAAACAGAATAAAACTTCTATACTTTCAGGGAAAGGAAAGTGGTGTTAGGGTTTCAGTTGTATAGCTTCATGAACATTTTCAAGTTGAATTTTAAGGAGACTAGGAAAAATGACTGTCAATAACTCTAGTACGAGGAGGAACAAAGTAAAGATGCTAAGAGCTGCTATAGAGTACAGAGGTTTTCTGTTGCGAGTTGTTTTTTGTTTTGTTTTTGCTGGGAGGCAGAAGCTAGGAGCAATATTGTGAGAAGCAGAGACCTTGGAGAGGGAGACGTCATGAAAACATGAAACATTCATTTATTCATTAGCTGTGGAATATTTATTGCCTAAGAGCAAGGTACTGTGACAGATGTTGACAGCAGGAAACTGGATGAACAAATGCTTCTGACCTTAAGAAGATGTGGCTAGTCGAGGATGGAGAAAAAGTTATAATACATTTCTTCAGATTATCAGTGATAACTATGATAAGTACAGGCATTATCATATGCTAACGCAACAATTTTTGCCCAAATAATCTTTGGGACAGGAGGGTGGGGTGTGGGAGAGGCATCATGCCGAGAAACATTTTGTATCTCCAGCCAATGAAATTCTAGGAGATATTTGGGAACACTGAAATTCTCTTTATTTTTGTTTCTGTCCACTTGGGGAGTGAAAGGCTAAATGAACTTTGTTTTAACCTTCAGCTATGTGGTTCAGTCACTTTTCATACTCAATGCATTTGAACACCATCTGTGAGAAAGGTGAAATTATTATCACTCACAGGGAGAAAGTGATGAAACTATTTCTAGGTGGCTGTGGGTGATGGGCACAAGTTACTTAAACGTGATAATGTTAGTATCCCTTAATAGTAATTTACCATTTACACAATCTTAGGAGAAATTTCTGATACCGGCCCATGGTCATACAGCTAAATGGCAGCCAGCCATCAACTCAACTCTGATGGTTGGGTCTGATTCACTTTCCTTTTTAAAAACTATTATTATTTTATTTATTTATTTATTTATTTATTTATTTATTTATTTATTTATTTTTGCTGAGTCACATATTTCCAGATTTCACTTGGTACTGTTGTTGAGCTATTGTTATTTAGAAACTCTGAAGTGTGAGATCACTAATGTAAGCCTTTCATTTTAAAGAGGGAAATGGAATTCAGAGAGAAAATGTGCACAGAATCTTACTGAGATTAGACCCAACTTGTCATCATTTGCAGGAAGTACTGTAGAATATAAGATGATTACATATATTTAAACAAATAATTTGTGTCCTAGTGAAAAGGCAGTATTTTTTTCTGGAGATTTTTATTATTAGAGGCCTTTAGGAAAAGATTCAGAGAGAGTTTTACTATGAAAATGTTACCATCTAGTATCTGCAATACTTAATGAAAACCCCCCCTAACTCAGCCAGGGATTAAAGGCTCTGTTGTATTCAACTGACGTTTTTCATCATGTACAGACTTATAGGTTATTTTTAGTAGTAAATATGAACCGTTTACAAGTATGGGATTTTCATGTGAAAAAAATTAGGTTTTATTCAGGAACTTCTTTGCATTATTACAAAATATATCTGTTGAGTTGAGTTTTTAAAATCTATTATTGTAATGCTCATTTGTTGTGAGTGAATTTTTTTTAAATTGCATTTGACATGTACCTAGTTAAGTACTTGTTTTCAGCCTTTAGCATAATAAGCAATATGTGCTATCACAGCTTCAGCGTTCCTGCCAAGTAGAGAATGACAGCTGTGTGGCAATATGTAATACATATTTTCATCTACAGATAAATTGGAAGGAAGGAAAAACAGCTTCTGGGTGGGCAGGTCACCATCATTTAAATGAATCGTTAAAATTATATTTTTCCCTAGAAACAAAAATGTAATTGCTTTTCTGGTTAGATGCACACTGGAAGGCTTTATTTATATTGTTATAACATATTTTCTCTCAATTTACAACTTTTCCAAGATTCCTTGAATTCTTTTTCATTTTAGCTAGTCTCCATTCAAGCAATGTGCGCTTATTTCTTAGAAGAGCTTTGTGATATTCGAGTAACTTTATCCCTAACGACATTGCTCCATACACAGCATTGCAGGGGAGACCTTGCCCTTCCACATTCATCTCAGTGGCAATGAGGGAACTGCAGCTATGCCTAGACCGCCGCTCCAGGAAGCTTCTCATGCTGCCCTTGATTGAGGAGAGATTAGAGCCCCAGGCTTGGTGTTTAAATGTAGTACATTTTTATTCAATTTCAAAGGGAAGTAAACATCATTTATCTATTACATTTTTTTCATTTTATAATTTTAGATTTTGCTGCTAATTGCAATACATTTGTCCATCTCCAAAATAGCATAAGAGTGCCTTAACTATTTTTCCAAATTATGTTTAAGGGTTGTTGCCTAAAACTTAAAATTCTCTCACCATGGTTTTATCTAAAATACATGGTTTGTAAAGATACGGTATTCATTCGATTATTTGCATGAATAACAAGGAGGACATGTTAATCTTTTTCCAACTCTCAATTTGTTTGCATATAAGTGATAATTTGGTATTTTATGTGTTGGCATGTCTTTGTTCTCATACTTCCAAAGGTTTTGATGGGTAATTATATGTGAAAGCTGTCACTTACTAAAACAGCATGACTATTCATGAATTCCTTGACACTTAAAGTAAATTTAATTGCACTTTACACTCCAATGATACCATTTACAATTGGAAGAGTATTGGAGAAATAAGCTTATTATCTCTGTGTGGTCATTACTATAATATTTAGGCCTAATCAAACTAATAACATATTTGAGGGCTTTAGAGTGGGGGAGAAAAGCAAAGTACTATTTTCTCAGTGTTTACTTAGTGTGAGAATGTTGTTGGTTCAGAGGGCATAGTAGTCTCTGTTGTCCCCCAAGTGCATGCAGAAGTTAACTTTATATGTGAAGTTTAATCAGCAAAGTCAAACTTTCTGGCTCTAACAATACATTATGAATGTTCTAGCCTAAAATGATGATTTCAATAAATGTTTTGGACCATCTTTTCACAAGCAATATTTCACAGGTCTTCATAAGATTCAGATATGGTACTGTGTCTTTTTCAGATGAGCTTCTGTTTTTGCTTCAGATTGATGTGAGAGTACAAATGTTTATGTTACATTGTTTTCATGTCTAAGGTAAAGTTCAAGTTGTAGTTAATGGCTTCACCAGGGGGCGTGCTGAACACCCTCACCTTGTGCACTTTAGGTGAGATGTCTTCAATCACCCTCCCTCTTTCTCCTCCTTTCTCCATCCTCTCCTCTCCCCCTTGCTAGACTATGCTCGTGTTTTCTTTGTAATGGGATTGTAGTTGTTTATATATAGGTTTCATATTAGTATTGAGTACATCGGATACATTTTTTTTTTCCATTCTCGTGATACTTTACTAGGAAAAAAATGTGTTTCATGTAAACATAAAAGATATAAAGTTTCCACCTTTTCTTATGGTTGAATAGTATTCCATGGTATGCATACATCACAGTTTATGAACCCATTCATGGATTGATGGGCACTTGGTTTGCTTCTATGTCTTGGCAATTGTGAATTGAGCTGCAATAAACATTCTAATGCAAATGTCCCTGTAGGAAAATGACTCCTTTTCTTCTGGGTATATATCTAGATTGCAGGGTCAAATGGAAAATCCGCTTTTAGTTCTTTGAGAATTTCCAGCAACTCTTTCCATGGAGGTTGTATTAGTTTGCAATCCCACCAGCAGTCCAAAAGTGTTCCCTTCTCTCCACATCCATACCAGCATCTGTAGATTTAGGACTTGTGCTGTGGGCTACTCTGACTGGAGTTAGGTGATATCTCAGAGTGGTTTTGATTTGTATTTCTCTGATTAGGAACGATGAGTTTTTTTGTGTGTGTGTGTTTGTTGACCATTTATCAGCTTCAGAGAAGTTTCTGTTCAAGCCTCTTGCACACTTGTAAATAGGGTTTTTTGTTCATATCTTATTGAGTAATTTGAGTTCTGTGTAGATTCTAGTCATTAGTCCTTTGTCAGATTCATAGCATGAAACATCTCCCATTCCAAAGGCTGTCTGTTTTCTTTAGTTGTGGCACCGTAGCTATGCAGAAGCTCTTTAGCTTGATCATGTACCATTTATTTTTGTTGTTGCTGCAATTTCCAAGGAGTCTTCTGCTTAAGGTCTTTTCCCAGGCCAATTTTGTCAAGAGTTTTCCCCACACTTTCTTCTTGAATTTGTATTGTTTTATGTCATGTGAGCTTGATGTATGTCCCTCTAAGTTTTTCTCATCTTTAAGTTTCCAACCAACAGCTAATATCACTGCCCCCCTCAAATCATTGCCTTTACCTATAACTCTAAATTTTCTTAATAGGCCATCATGGGAACCATTGTTTTCCTTTCTGTCAAGTTACATTTGTGAACCTAAAAATTCAACACCCAGGTGTTTTTGTTTCTAGCGTACTACTGTCCATACTTGACTGGCTTCTAGTTCTTCATACCAAAAAGAGTTATCAGTTGGAGTCTCCCCTGCTTTTACTTCCCTCCAGTTCATGTCCTGTGGATGGTGATTGTCCAGAATGGTCATATTTCTAAGTGACTGCATTCTGAAAATTACCTGTATAACCATTGTTGTGATTTTAGCTACACTTTCTTAGGTCCAGTTCCCTGGGAAGTAGACCCTGAAGCAAGCTTTGCATTCAAGATATTTATTGTAGAGTCCTCGAGTTAACAGCACCTATGAGTGAGTGAGGGCCATGTACCTGGGCAGAGTAAGAAGTTGAATTGAGATGCAATTGCCCAAAATGCTCCACCCAACCCCACAGATTGCTGTGAAGCTAAGATGGCCATTCAGGATGTCCCGAATTGAGTCAAGAGGATCTTCTTGGTCCTCCTCATGCACAAGTTATGGGTGTGAGCTATATGCTTCCCTGGGGCAAACAGCTCCCTCTCTGGTCAAGGGCAAGTCTAGTGAGAAACACTTCACTGTGTTTTATCAGCAGCCAGTACTCTTTGCCCTTGAGGTACTGACGTCCTCTGCCTCCAAAGGGAAATCTACGTGACATACTAAAGCACCCACAGAAACGACTTCCTTGCTTTTTTTTTTTCACTTGATAGTAATATTTTTTTCTTCCTTTCTCTTATTCTTTTTCCTGTCTTCTCTCCACACAAAGGATATGCTAATTGTATTTCTTACTGTCATGTACACAGAAAATTAACTTTTTATTTTATTTATTTATTTATTTTTGGAGACAGAGTCTCACTTTCTTACCCTTGGCAGATGCCATGGCATCATAGCTCACAGCAACCTCAAATTCTTGGGCTCAAGCAATTCTCTTGCCTCAGCCTCCCAAGTAGCCAGAACTACAGCTGCCTGTCACAATACCTGGCTATTTTTTTGTTTTATTGTCATCATTGTTGTTTAGCAGACTGGGCCCTTGTTTGAACCTGCCAATCCAACTTTATGTGGCCGGCGCCCTAACCACTGAGGAACCAGGTGCTAAGCTCTCCTGGCTTTTTTTTTTTTTTTTTTTAGCTACAAGGTCTTGGTCTGGCTCAAGTTGGTCTTCAACTTTTGGACTCAGGCAATCCATGTGCCTTAGCCTCCCAGAGTGCTAGGATCACAGGTGTAAGCCACCACACCTGTCCCAGAAAGTTAACTTAAAAGAAAAAAAAAGCTTATTGGAAAGAATGTCATATAGACTTTCCCTCATAATTCAGCGATAAGGAAAAGAAAAACAAGTATCTTATACATATAGAGAGTAAGGAGAAAGATAACAGGGAATTTAATCACTATTTTATCCACAGATTAGTTCTAGAAATTCTCTGCATGGAATATTGCAAAAATACTAGTAACTTTGCTGTGGGTATCTTGGGACTGATGGCTAGTTCCTGTTCACCATGAGGAGGTGATTATTACCTCTATTATAACATCTGCTATTACGCTATTCATTCAGAATATGAAAGTCAAAATTAGATGTAGCAAAAGTAGAAGCAAAAGGAGACCTTCTTGCTGAGCAAGGCCTATTGCTATCTATACCTCTAATCGGATCCCTTTAGGAGAGCTTGTAACATCAAATATTAATAATGACTAAACTTAGTGTATACATACATACACATATGTGTACACTTATCAGATGAATGGTTCACTTCTAGGTGAAAAGAGAAATATGAAAATTTTAATGCTAATATTTTAGTAACATATGATTTTACAAATGGAACAGATAATTTCTTATATTTAAAGACTTTAAATTTGTCTAGCAAATATGACTGAGTCACTATAATATTAAAGTTATTTGATTAATTTATACCATTAGAGCTACTTAATTAATGTCTCTGCCCATTGTTCCACCACCACAGAATCTTATCACAAATAAGAGCATCTGCTTAGCTCATGATCAGTGCTCTTATATCATTTTACAACTTCAGAATTTTATTTCCATGATTCTAGGTTTGACATAAATTTATTTCCATTTTTCTTCCTTTAGTAAATATAAAGAAATCTTATTAGAGTCTCTAGATTCTCTTTTAAGATATATTTATATGTATATATGACATCTTTAGAGCCCCATAGCTTGTCATAATTTTCTTCATTGATTAGGTCATATTCAAAGAAAAGTCTTAGCTGTGAGTCCATTAATTCTTTCAGAAGTAATTTGGAGCTTCTGTACATATATAAGGGTTGCAAAGATTAATCAGTTGCATTTTTGTCTCAAAATTCTCACAAATATTGTGGAAGATATATATAATATCTATGTGTGTATATATATATATATATATATGCTAGTCTAATACAATTGGATAAATATTTTCTAATACCATGAAGAGTGCTATGGGAAACAATGAAAACAGACTTAATTGTTAATAGAGGATTTACTGGAAAATTTAATGGAGTCATATTTGAGCTTATGAGCCTGATAATCTGATCAGCGTTGTGAGTACACATGAAAAAGACTTCCCAGTATAGCTGGAAACTAGGCTATATTGTAGGTAGCATAACTAATAAGAACAAAAATTGAAGTTAGACATAAAAAGGCCTTAAAATAACTTTTCCTGTATTTAATGAATATCTGCCTAAGTATTTTTGATTTTGTTCTGCTTTCAAGAAAGGGGGTGACTTAAACATCTTTATTTCAGAAAGGAAGTTTGGGTTATGTTCTATAGAACAGGCTATCAGTGGGAGCCTAAACAGGAGGCAATATAAATCATCCAAGAATATAAGGGTTAAACTAAGAACGAAGGCAAGAGATACTATGAGAGAGAATTACTGCAAGGTGGATGGAAAACACATAGGAGAGGAGAACTGGGGTATTATTGGAATGAACGGTGATAGAGTAATACAAGCTGTACAGGAGAAGGAACTGAGAATGGCAGGAACTATTAATGCACTTTCAAAGTGTTGTCTCCTTCAATGTGACTTTGGCACAACCAGATATGTTTGTTCTATATAAAGTTGGAAATTTGCAGCTGTAACTTAGCATCATGCATATCAAGGCTTCAGCTGCAGTGATTGAAATTGATGAGAATGCAGAGAGAGAGAAGAGTTGAGCATTCATTGTATCATACTCTTTTTGGTTGGATGTCCCTTTAAGTGTTTTTAATCATTGCCTACGTTCATTTAATCTTACGTCCTAAGTACTTAATTTTTCATTCTGTTAAAGAATGTAAGGCCTTCTAGGATGCTGGAGTAAAATATATTTGTGTCCCCCAAATAATGTATTTGCAAAGTTATATCAGTGTCTTGTAAAGGTACTGTTAAAGATAGTCACCATTCTATTATCTGACTGCCTGAAAGCAAATTATAATATTTATGCTCCAGAGTCTAAGATGATAATTGTAAAGACTTTTTAAGTTTGGGCCCAAAGGCAAACACAAGATGAATCAGCATTAGAGCTTTTCATCTTAATTTTCTTTAATACTGAACAACGTTTTGTTTTGTTTTGTTCTTTTCTACAGTGAGAGCTTGTAGTGACAAAGGAGGACAAAAAATAGAATGCACATTGTTGGCACGCATTAAGTTTTAAAAAGCTGACCAGGGGGCGGCGGCGCCCATGGCTCAAAAGGGTAGGGCACTGGCCCCATATGCCAGACGTGGTGGGTTCAAACCCAGCCCCGGCCAAAAAAAAAAAAAAAAAAAGCTGACTAATTTTAAATATTTTGTTTTCAATTAGAAGACCATGCTCTTCATTTTCTGCCCTCAGCTCTACTGAGGTATGATTAACAAATTTAAAAATGTGTTTTTGTATAATATTCAATATGCTTTGCCACATATACATTGTAAAATGATTACCACAGTCAAGATAATTAACATATCTGTCCCCTCACATATTTCCATGTGTGGGGGAAGCATATACACTTAGGATAGGCTCTTAGCCATTTTCAAGTATATGTGTATAATACAGTGTTATTAACTGTAGCCACTGTGCTGTACAATAAATCCTCACAACTTATCCATCCTCACTGAAACTTCGTGCCCTTTATCTAATATCTCCCCATTCTCTCTCTGGCCCCATGCCACTGGTAATCACCCTACTACTCTCTGCTTATATATATTTGACATGTATATATTCTACACATAAGTGAGATCATACAGCTTTTGTCTTTCTGTGCCTGGTTTATTTTACTTAGTATAATGTTCTCTGGATTTGTTCATGTTGTTGCAAAAACAGTCTTTCCCACCCCCCTTTTTTGTTTCAGGCTGAATAGTACTCCATTGTGTATATATGCCATGTTTTCTTCACATTTACATTGGTCGATGAACACTTGGGTGGGTTTCATATCTTGATTATTGTGAATAGTTGCAATAAACATGGGACTGCAGAGACATATATCTCTTCAAGATACTGATTTCATCTCTTCATCTCTTTTGATTTTATATTTAGAAGTTGGGGCAGTGCCCGGGGCTCATTGGGTAGGGTGCTGCTCCCATATAAGGAGGGTAGTAGGTTCGAACCCGGCACCAGCCAAACTGCCTTAAAAAATAGCTGGCATCATGGCAGGCACATGTAGTCCCAGCTACTTGGGAGACTAAGGCAAGAGAATTGCCTGAGCCCAGGAGTTGGAGGTTGCTGTGGGCTGTGATGCCGTGGTACTCTACTAAGGGCGATAAAGTGAGACTCTGTCTCTTAAAACAAAACAAAAGACATAGAATTGGCATTATTGCATCACATGTAGTTTTCTTTTTAACTTTTTGAGGAATCTTCATACTGCTTTCCATAATGTCTGTACCAACTTATATTCCTTCTGGCAGTATAAAAGATTTCCCTTTTCCACATCCTTGTCAACACCTATATTTTATCTTTTTGGTAATAGTCTTTCTAACAAGTGTGAAGTAATATCTCACTGTGATTTTAATTGCATTTTCCTGGTGATTAGTGGTATTGAATGTTTTTTCACAAATGTGTAGGCTGTATGTATGTCTTCTTTAGACAACTGTCTTCAGGTCCTTTGCCCACTTGTAATTGAGGGTTTTTGTTTGTTTGTTTTTGTTTTTTGTTATTGAATTACTTGAGTTCCTTATATATTGTGAATATTAACCTCTTATCAGATGTACTCTCTACAGATTATTTCATCCAACCAAAGGTTGTCTCTTTGTTTGTTTTTTTTTCCCCTCCTTTTCTGGACATAAGCTTTTTAGTGGGATGCAATCTCATTTGTACATTTTTGTTTTTGTTATACATACTTTTGGGATCATACCCAAGAAATTATTGCATACGAATATTTAGAAGTGTTCTTTTCTGTATGTTTTCTTCTACTAATTTTACATTTTTGTGGGTTTTTTGGAAACAGAATCTCACTTTCTTGCCCCCTGGTAGAGTGATGTGGCATCATAGCTCATGGGCAACCTCAGACTCTTGGGCTCAAGTAATTCTCTTTCAAGTGATTCTATGCCTCAGCTGCCCAAGCAGCTGAGATTACAGGTGTCCGCCACATTGCTTGGCTATTTTTAGAGACAAGGTCTCACTCTAGCTTGGGCTGGACTTGAACCTATGAGTTCAGGCAGTCCGCCTGCCTCAACCTCCTGGAGTGCTGGGATAACAGGCATGAGCCACCACACCCAGCCAATTTCTGTCTTATGTTTAAATCTTTAATCTATTTTGAATTAATATCTATATAATGGGTGAGATTAGGGTCCAGTTTCATTTTTCTAAAAGTGGATATTGAGTTTTCCCAGTACTGTTTTTTTATAAACACTGTCTTTTTCCCATTTTGTGTCTTGGCATCTTTTTAAGGATCGGTTAATTCTGAATGAGTGGATTTAATTCTGGCTTGTTCTGTTGGGCTATATGTGGACTTCCATGCCAGTACTATATTGCCTCGATTACTTTATTTTTCAATCAAAGTTGTGAGCTTGGCTTTGTTTACTTGCAGCCAATTGCACATCTAAATCTCACAAGATTTTTACACTAGACATTAATTTAGCCATGGAAGAGACCAAGTATTAGATGTTTGCTGCAGCAAAATTATTAGTAGTAAATCAAAATATATTGCTTACATGTGATAGTTACTTCATAAACAAAACCCTTCATATTATTATTATAATCATCTTTAGTGTTTGATACAGGATAGGAATAGAATGAATATCTATTGAAACATTTCCAATGAAAGGAAAATTACATCTTTTTAAAACTTAAATTTGATCTTCAAATACTATATTAAATAATTAGGCTAGTAACAGTTCAAATTCATTAACCTAAATAAAATCATAAAATAATGCTATGGAATTAAGAATCTTAAATTCGTATGAGCAGAGAAACTGATATATGAAGGATTATTTCAAAGTCTCATGTTTCTGTAGAATCTATTTCTGAGCACCTGTCAATGTCTGACTCAGAATCACTGCACACTCAGACTCAGTGTACACATTGCTAAGACATGGACTGGATGCAATATCACTTGTCTTCTCTTAGACTTTTTGCTGTTTGGTTCAGTTCTGAAATCCTTTCAATTATAAATATTCTAGACTAAGTATTTCTTTCTGTTGAAAAATAGCTTAAAAGCCACCCAGTTCAATCAACTGCCCAACATACATACAGCATATTTGTCAAATGTTCATTTAGCTTTTGTATAAATCTTCTAAACCTTGGCAATTCCCTATCATTCAAAGCATCCCAATATAAAGATTTTATCTAAGATAAATCTTTTTTATTTTATTTTTTTTGCCTAGTCTTAACATACTACTTCCTTTCTCTGCAAAGTGGTTTCCATATATTCATCTCCATTCAAGGACCTGCTATGACCCTTTGTTTAATATAAAACCTATATGTTTTAGCGTCACACGAATGATTTTTATTTTTTTTAATTTTAGAATATTATGAATATACTCATTTTAGGTACATAATTTGATTCTGTATATTTTAAGTCAGTATTATAGGTGTGCTCTTCACCCAGAGTATTCAAGGTACCCATGCAGTGTACCTGCTGTTTGGGAATTTGCCCATGCTCTTCACCCTTTCCTACCACCTGGAGTTTCATGATTTTTTGTTTCCATATGAACACATAATTATTGATCAACTAGTTCCAGTTTGGTAGTGAGTACATGTGGTATTTATTTTTCCATTCTCGTGATATGGTTTCCAGTCTTTTGTACTCATAACATTGGGAAAATTGCTTACATTTCCTAACATCCAATTTTCTCAGGTGTGAAATGGTCTTAGAAGCAAACACAGAGATTGTTGTCAGTATTAAATTAAATAATGTCTAAAACAGTCCATAAACTACTCTGATAGTTTAACATATTTTCATTCCTCCTTTGATTTCCTATTTACTAGAAGATCAATACTATCTTCTCAAGCATTTTAGATACTGCAAAGCTGTTTGGCAATCTCACCACACTATTTATTTACAAGACTTTAGCAAGAAAAAATTAGGTCATTTTTATACTAGAAATCCTCGCCTTCATATCAATACTGTGCATTCATTTGGCCCCAGTTTGTTAAGCCATCCATTGGAAATTGATTCAGTCACCCAAAGTTGTCTCCTGCCAATTTGTGATAAAATACTCAAAGTAAGAGGGAAACAGAAGAAAGCCAGACTATTAAAAACTATGCACTAATATAACATGCCCCTTTTATTTATATGCCCATATCTAATCCATGGTACTTCATGAGAATCTATCAGACATTTCTGTAGCTAGTTGCCTACAAAGTTATCATGACAGGAAACTGCCAAATGTTACGCTGAAATAGATAGTGACTCTCTCAACCTGTTCCTTGCCTCTGGATACAAGTCAGTCAGGGCCATCTCACTGATGGGACAGATGGCCTTGACTTCGTGAAGACCAGGAATAATAAAAAGCAGAGCCCAGACTAAAATCTTAATGAAGTATATAAAGTCAAAGCAGGAGATATTTAGTTACTAACTAAAAAAGCATGGCTAAAATCCAAAGAGAAATCCAGTAGCTTAAAAAAAAAAAAAAAAAAGGAAAAAAGAAAAAAATGGAATAGAAGTTTTAAAAAGAAAAACAGGGTTCTGAGTGATCATTTTGAATGGAGAATTTTTGCTTAGCCTATGTAAATGAAATTAGCTAAACCTCTGAAAAAGGCAGAAGGTATTTTATTCTGTTTTCAGGAAGTGAGTGTTTAATCTATCAAATAGTTTATGGTAAACCCATGTTGGATACTTTTTGTTTTTTTTAACCATTCCTCTGCAGAAGCTCTGGAACATAGATTTATAGCATGTAATTTCATTCAGGATCAATATAAAACCAATTTAAAAAATTGACTGCTTTCCTTCTTTTGAATGCTGAGACTCACTTCCAGAGCTGCAACCTTATTTCCAGTACAATTATTTCTTAAAAATCATTGATAAAACCACATGCAGTCCTTTTAGTCACACTGGGATGTAATCAGTCTGTGTAAGAAAACAAACTAAAGTACAGTAGTGAGATGTTTTCTTGTGATCTCTTACCCCTGTGGAGTTCAAATTCCTTTTTCTGTCGATGTATTTGATACTGCTCTTTGATTAAGAAGTCATTCTTTCTACTACTGATGAGCAAAATATGAATTTAGTTTTTTGCATTTCATAAAAACTAGTTTGTGACGAAGTAGATATCCTATTTTTAGTTAATTATTGGTTTTAAATGTTTTTTCTACAAATAGTAATTCTTCTTAGAAACTGGTATAGGAGAGTTACAGAAAACCTGATGTGCCAATGTTGTGTTTTTACAAAAATGTTTATAAAACTTAATATAGATATTTCTTGTACTAAATAGTAACCTACATTTGCATAACAAGGAAGTACAGAAGCTTAAAAATTAATAACTTATCTGGCAATTTAGAAAAACTACTTGGTAATGAATAGATTCAAATCTGCTAGGCAACTACTAACATGAGAAATAGGTTTAAAAATGAAAGTTCTTGGTTAAAAAACATGGTTTACTTAAGTATGTTTCTAATTGTCATGTATATGTTTTAAAAAATGCCTAGACTTAGCTATTATGAATTGGGCTGCAATAAACATTCTGGTACACATAGCTTTGTTATAATGTGATTTTTGGTCTTCTGGATATATGCCTAGTAGAGGAATTGTAGGATCAAATGGCAGGTCTATTTATAATTTGCTAAGTGTTCTCCAAACATCTTTCCCTATAACACAATTATAGCCCAAGAATATGGGAAAAGGGGAGAGGGAGGGGAGGGGAGGGGGGAGGATTGGTTGAAGGAGGGTAATTGGTGGGACCACATCTACAGTGCATCTTACAAGGGTACATGTGAAACTTACTAAATGTAGAATATACATGTTTTAGCACAATAACTAAGAAAATGCCATGAAGGTTATTTTAACAAGTTTAATGAAAATATTTCAAATTGTATATAACACCAGCACATGGTACCCCAAATGCAAAGTGATCCTCTCTAAATAAATAAATACCTAGGTCTCATTTGAGTTTTTTCTCATAGATAACTACAAAATTCAAATATATTTAAAGAATGTTATTTTCCAGATCATAGAGCTATGACTCTTGTGGTTTCGTGGGCAGTGTGAATACAATGATTAGGGAGTTCTTCCCTACAAAGCAGGCAAATAGAACTTTCAGCACTCATGCTGTATTACAAAGTAAGTATAAACATATTGGCCGAAAACATTGTTATAGTATAAATAAAAATAAACCGCTGACTTCTAAATACAATTTATGTGAAAGATAGAATTCGTCTTAATATTTATTAGTTTGGAATTTTATAATTGACAAAGTAGGTTCAAAATGTTATACCCTGCCACGATTCACAGCTCTGAAGAGAGGAGGGAGTCAAATCAAAGTCCATATTCTTTTCAATGTAGTAAACTGCTCCAGGTGGAAGATACCCTGCTTTCCCTCTTCTCACTGTCTCTTAAAGTGGGAAGCCTGTTGATAACACCCAATCTCGTGATATTCTAAGGACGGAGTTGCCAATTACTTTGAAATGTTAATCCCTTACAGAATCTGATTAAAACTCTGTGCCCTCGCTCCAGAAAAAAAATCACAAACACACGTTCATGCTGGGTTTAAGTAGTGGCCAGTGGGCCAGCTCTCAGAGATGCTAGCCTAAGAGCAGGGCTAACATGCCGCTAGGAATATGTAAGACAAGGAAGACTGCCCAGGGCAGGAATTCTTCATGGGCAGAATCTCATATGTAGCTGGAAGTTTATTTATATAATTTTCTTGGGGGGTGGAGAGAGGTGATCGAAAAGATTCGGGCCACCTCTAACACACATGAAACTTGGGTGCACGTTCCTGCTTCCAGGTGGACAGTTGGACATGTCGGGGAGGATCAGAATGCAAATATGATCTGGTTTTACAGCCCAGTTGTACCCTTGGCTGTGTGCCTTTCTTGCCATAACATAGAGATAGTGCTCAAAGGCAGACACTCCTGGAGATGGATCCTATTAACAGCAGGATTACTGAAAGGATTATTTTCTGTCCTGGGCAACCCAGGACAGAAAATAAAGGATGACTGTCACTGCTAGTGCCCTAATGCTTTACTTCCCCTAAGTAAGTAGTGAACTGTTCCAGCTCTAAAACAATGCTAAACAGACATACTTAGCATTTATTCAAGTTCATCAAATCAGCAGCCTACTCTGCTTTTCAAACTTCCTGGAATGTTTAGGTGTTTTGATCTGGCCCTTCATATACACTAAATATTTTCTATACTTTTTTTCAGGGAACTTATAAACACTTGATTATTATAGATATTGCTACATATTTTTTAATTCTTTGTTCAATGACAACATGTTAT
Source organism: Galagoides demidoff (assembly GCA_963574575.1). Lineage (NCBI taxonomy): Eukaryota > Metazoa > Chordata > Mammalia > Primates > Galagidae > Galagoides > Galagoides demidoff. The sequence goes on along the minus strand of CAUYQV010073447.1, from coordinate 6,360 downwards.
AGCATAAACTACACATATTTATAGATAAGACCTCAATAACAAGTGAAACTGAATAATTTTCATATTTGATAATATTAGATTGAGGTTAAATCTAGAAATGACTGTAATACCATGAAGTCATGATATGTCTTTGAAAGAAAACCAAGGAGTTGAAATTTCGCTGTACTCTTTTCTCCTTTGAGCCATTCCCAACCACTGCTCCGAGGTCAGCAAGTTGGTGCTTCATGGAGAAATCAGCCTGAATTTTGTGTCTGTGTACTTTAACAATGTCATCTCCCTGACACACAGCCTAGAAAAAAAGGCCTATGGTTTTCAACTGAATTTACTCATATTTTTTAGAAATCAGTGTTTTAATGGATTTCAGAATCACCTGATGTTGTACATCATGTTGATTTGGTAAGCATGGAAATCTATTGATTTTATGTGTTTCAATTTCCAACTGAGTGGTTAATCCTTTTATAAACCAAAATGTATTTTAATGGGAAGAAAGAAAACATGCCAAATATCTTTAGGCTGATAAAATACTTCTGGCATCAGAGACCTTGAGTGTTTCATTATTAGCTTGTACACATTACATTGCTGAACACCAACCAACGCTAAAAAGCTGAAAGATTTTAAGAAACTGTGTCATCCAGATCAATGTGTTTTTTATCACCAAAAACCTTATAAGCCACTTAAGAACAGTGTTAGTTGCATGAAATTCTTTATACACAAGCCTGTGCAAATGGAAAAATCTGTCATCTAACTATATGGTTAAAATAAAAGATACAAATATGTATGTGTATAATATACATATTTATGATATATTGATAAAGCAAATTCTGCTATTGTATGAAAAAGAGATCAATCATAACATGTGATGCTGTAATGCTTGAAAAATACTTACACAAAGAAGTAATATAGTATTATAGAAAGTATTGTCTTTATGTCTACTCATATGTATATGTGCATTTCTTCCCAACATAGTCTTGTTTTATCTGATGTAGAAACAGCCATAAGCTACATTGCTTTTACATTTGTTATCAAAAAGGATACTAATGTATTCAATTTTCATTTAGTTGTTTATCCAACAGTAAATGCAAATCCCTAATTAGGTACAAATCCCCAATATTTGTGATAGTTAAAAAATGTAAGATCATAGCACATCTATCCAGTACTATTAGTTGTGCTAATGCTTGAGTTGAGTTCAAGCATTCCTGTCTTTAACAATTGAGTATTGTATTTAAAAATGTACATGGGCTGCTACAATATGTTTCTATGGCTAATTATTTATGTATGTCATAACTTCTCATACAAAGCTTTTCATCTTTTTTCTTTATGTACTAGTACTTCAAATAAAGACTTCTTCTTTCTTTTAAGCTGGGATAGCCATTCACTACCCAAACTAAACATGACAAAAAACCTCTAAACATGATGACCACCAACCCCCACCCCACCCCCCAACACACACAGGCTAGGAGCCCTGAAGCACCAGTTTGATAAATTATGCTACCATCAAAATCATACAGTATCAAGACAAAAATGCCCCTGCCAGAATGTGAGTGAACACGAATCCTCCTGCACTCCTGGCTGAGTAGCAATTGTATGATACAGCCATTTTGAAGAGCAGTTTGACAAGATCCAGTAAAGAGGTGTGTGTGTCTTACAAGGCATCAGTGTCGCTTACAGAGGGATAACTCAGACCAGTGTTCTTCAACCTTTTTTTATCTTATTCTTTTTATTTATGGTTAAACTTCCGTGACAGACTTAAATTATGTACCAAAAAAGAGTAAAAAAAAAAAAACAAAAAACTGTGTTTTGAACTTCTTTTGCAATAATTTAAGTAACAAGCTTTAAAAATTTTCAAGGCATACCTAAGATCTTCTCACGGCTCATCAGTGGAAAACCACCAGCCTGGAGAGATTTCCAGACATGTGCACGAAGGAGTTCAAGGCAGACTTGTTTTTACTAGAGGAAAGAGGGGGAATGATTTAAATACTATCTTTAGAATAGAAAAATAAATTTATAAAATGGAATACTTTGCAGTAATTAAAATGAATGAACTCCACCTATATGCATTGACACGGACAACATTTTTTAAAACTATGAGAAGATGTGCTAGTGCTCTAGGGTCAGTAAGGAGATGACTCTGAAACAGCTGTTGAAGGGCCTTGACTGATACATCCACCTGGTGACAGGGACACAACAGCATTAGAAAGGAAACGTCAGGTTCCTATGCAGAAGATGGTACCAGTGAGGTGACTCTTCAGAGGAGACTATGACAGTGTTTTTAAACTACTTTGATTAAACGTCAGTGTTTACGTAGGTACCCATTCTTCGTCTAGTGCAGTGATTTTCAATTGATGTGCTGAGACAGGATATTAGGTGTGCCTTGAAAATTTTTAAAGATTCTTAATTAAATTATTATTTTTGTTTGTTTGGGATTCATTGAGGGTACAAAGAAGTACTGATTGTATTTGTTAGATAAAGTCACTCTTATAATTGTGTCCCTCCCCCAAGAGGAGTGCCATACCCATGACACCCACCCGCCTCCCCTCTCCCCACTTGTTCATCCCCCTCATCCATTGACTTCACATTAGAATAGAGTATTGGATTCTTGCTTCTCCATTCTTGGGATGCTTTACTAAGAAGAATGCATTCCACCCCAATCTAGGTTAATACAAAAGATGTAAAGTCTTTTTGGTAGCTGATAGTGTTCCCCGGTGTGCATATAACAAAGCTTGTTAGTCCATTCCTGTGTGCGTTAAGCAGCAGTCTACTGTAGTTTTGCTGTGTAAAGCTCAGGATTATTTCCATCAACACCTGTCCTTCCCTTAAATTTAGTAACACGAGGGATATTGGGTAAGCCAACAAAACACTACTTTGGTAAATTGAAATTTGGAACATAAAAATCATGGTAAAATGTGTATGAATCATGAAAATTGTAAATCATAGCAAGATGGGCCTCTAACAGCTATTTTCAGACACATGAATAATGGTTAAGTCAGTAGAGAAAGCAGTCTTCAAAGAGAACCAAAAGAGTAGATTGAATATACAGAGGGGATAGATCAATAGACCAGTGTAATGGAAAGAAGTGGTGTACTGGAGTCAGTTTGTTCTATTTCACAAGAACTAGTTGCTAAATGTTGGGGAATTTTTGCATGTAGGTTGCTTTCAAGTGGTAGTTTGACATCAGCCATATCGATGTATTTTCATAATAGAATTTGGCAAACATTTCACATCAGGGCTCCCTGTCCATGAGAGCTGGTGGTTATCCATTTAACAGCAGAAACGGCCAGAGAAAAAGAGGGTGGGAGAAGGAGATGAAGAAAGAGTTCTCTTGTGTAGTTTTCTAGATCCTTGACAGCAGTCCAATTCCCAGCTGTAGACCGGTGCTTTATTTCTGTGGAATATCTTCATAGCCTTCTAATTAGCATTTTTATTATGCTCACTTTACTTAGTTGTTACAGAAAAATTAATTGCTGTAATTCTAGTCAATATAACTGAAAGATAAGGAAACTGAAGATGGTAATTGATCCTATCTGTGTGAAATGTCTTACTTGCATATGTAGAAGTCTCTATGCTTATTTATTTTCTCTATGCTTATGTATTATCCCATCTAGTTTAAATTTAGTCCCAACTAACACTGAATGTCACCTATGTAGGCACCATGGTGAGACATTTTTTCTATATGCATTTTGGTGTTAATCTGATCATCACCAAGAGGAAATTTAGAGAGAAAGATACAATAAATGCAGTGCCTTAAAAGGTAACGTGAGCATCGTGCATGTGTTAAAGGGCCTGTGTTGTTTCAGTTTTTGGCCAGGGCTGGGCATATGGGGCTGGCCCCCTACTCCTTTAAGCCATAGGCACCGCCCAGGTCCTGTGTTTTTAAAGTACAGAGCTGTAGCCAGCTCCAGTCATTGCAGGCAAGGGAAGCTGACTGTGATTGATTAGAGAATTATCCTGTTTTTAAAAAGAGAGAATAAATAAAGAACAATGTCGCCCTGAACTGGATTATATTTCTGGATCTTTCCTAGTCTTGCTTTCACACTATTCTCTCTGATATCTTTTACAGTAAGTTAATAAATACCTTGCCACAAATTCCCTTAAACAGACTCACTGTTGGGCTTTGTTTTGAAGGTAGGCAAAACTCTTCCTTCTGCCTATACATCTCTGCCCCGGAGTTTCAGGGTACAGATAAAATATAAAATTCAGTGATTCTGAGACAGTCCCACTGATCTTGGCGAGCTGCATGCAGAAATGTGTACTTACCCCTGAGAGTTCCTAAAACTCAGTAACTGCTGCAGGGCCTGCTTCAACCTGTCTTTATTGGCCTTAGAAATGTTAAGGTTAGGTATCAAATGCCAGCAAGGGGGTTAAGCAGTTCCAGGACTATATTTTGATGTGCTAGAAGTATCCTTACTAAAATGCAGTGACTGACCCACTATTTTAAGGCTTTACAAATCTAAATGGGGGTAGCTTGACCCCCTAAGTGCCAAAGGAAGAATTTAGAAACCTAGCAGCATTATTAGAGAAGGCAGGATATCATAGAGGACTCTTGCAAACAGCCATGCTTTGGGGTTCTCAGATTTAAAGGCAGAAGAAACCAACACCCTGCTTGTTTTGTCTTTATTTAAAAGATGCCACCGGGAGAGACCATTATTTTCCTGTCTGAACTGAAAGTGTTAGGCTATGTTAGGGCAAACATTAACCTTTAGGGAGAAGGTCTTTATTTTGTATACTTATTGAAACATGCTTCTGTCGTTTGCTTCTGGCATATTACATAAAGTACAGACTATAGATGGATTCCTGTAGATAAAGCTAACCCTATTCCATGAAGCTTTTATTTCATATTAAACTAACATGGAATTAAAATACTCTAATAATATGATAAGTAGAAGTATTTCTAGAAAGTTTAAGATCACATCTGTTACCTCTGTGTATGGCCTGGGTTTCTTTTTCCCATGGATGCAGCAGTAAGTAGACGTCTTATTGGGAGGAAACTTGAAGCTGTATAATTTGTCTTCTGGCTTGTGAGTGGGAATTTAAAGTAGGTTACCTTTCGGTATCTTCCTTTTTCTAAATTTAGAATAAGTACTCAATACTCTCTCCTCTCATGAGAAATGGAAAAATGACTACAAAATTCTCATAATTATGTGGATAAACATATAAATGATTAAAGTGAAATAAATATTTTCAGACAATAGTACTTAAATATGTATGTGTTTGAGTTTTAATTATTCATGGAAGCATGGGCTGCTGACCAAATAATTCAGAAGATTCTCTCTCTCTCTCTCTCTCACACACCTTTCACTGAATTTCAAACCCAGTTACAAATGCTTTCAAATTATTTTAGTATTTAATGCAGTTGTATCATAATGAGGGCATAAATTAATAGCACTGCTGTGGTTCTTTGTGGAAGACTGAGAAGGCTTCACTCACAAACACACATTCAGAGGTGCTTCAGCTTCGTGAATGGGTTAGAAAATGAGAGTTATCCGAGATCAAATGGCAAGCAGTCTAGCATCCTAAGGTTGTGATGACAAAACAAAGCCTGTGTTCGTGCAGGAATGGGATTTCCTACTTTGCAAGGCAACATTTTTAGCCTTCATAGTATTGCTGGGCTCTTAAACATTTGGAAAGGTATTGCTGTTGGTTTCCTTGACCCAGGCTTGAGATTTATTGATGTAGACCTGGTAGCCATATTAACAAATGATTACCCCCACTTGATTCTAATGGCCATGGGATTGTAGTTCTCTGTCTCAGAATCCACAACACAGTGCTGACAGTTTGGAGCACAGCCCAGGAAAGCTAACCCCAGGTGTGAGGCATCAGCCCACATTCCCAGAGTGCAGAGGAAATCAGTAATTTCCCCACTTTCCTCAGCAGCTGTTTCAGTCTGAAAAGTGAAATAAAATATAAAACTTATCCAAGATTGCTTTATTTTTGGCATTACCACAAATGATAATATGACACCACAAAACTACCTCCAAATAATTATGCAAAGTGGCATAGTAAGGAATTCCAATGCGTTACTACTAAACAGCTTTCTCTTAGGAATTTAGATACGCCACACCAGAGGATGACAAGGTACTACCCTTTGTATTCAGCTCTACTAGATGTTATGTTACTTTTGTTCTGCTGTATTTTCAGGAGCAATAAAAGTCCAAAGCCTTCACCTGTGTCAAAACATGTATCTGTTGTAATACAAATTAAATCCATCAGAACTGAAAGTAGTCAGTTCTACTTATGTTTAATCAATATTAGTTTATTGAAAGTCATCTCAAAAAAGAATTAGAGAAGAGGATGGGCTGATAGGGGGACAGGGAGAAGCATCAAAACACTTGAATTTGTTATAATGTGATTTTTGGTCTTCCA
>CAUYQV010073444.1:0-36768 GCA_963574575.1 Galagoides demidoff | reverse complement strand
CTTGGGCTAGAATTAAGTTGTATCTTTCGTTTGAGAGTTATAGATTAGTTTCATAAAAGGGCTGTGTACATTGGATACTTTTTCTTCCATTCCTGAGATACTTTGCTAAGAACATTTTCCAGTTCCATCCATGTAAACATGAAGGAGGTAAAGTCTCCGATTTTCTTTAGGGCTGCATAGTATTCCATGGTGTACATATACCACAGTTTATTGATCCATTCGTGGATTGATGGACACTTGGGCTTCTTCCATGATCTAGCAATTATGAATTGGGCTGTAATAAACATTCTGATACAAACATCTTTATTGCAATGTGGTTTTTTATCTTCTGGGTATATACCTAACAATGGAATTGTAGGATCGAATGGCAGGTCTATTTTGCTGAGTTTTAAGAGTTCTTTTGGATAGCAGTCCTTTTTCAGGTATGTCTTTTGCAAATATTTTCTCTCAATATGTGCTTTTTTTTTTTCATTCTCCCCTTGTCTTTGTCAGAGTAGAAGTTTTTAATTTTACTGAAGTTCATCTTGTTAATTATTTTTTTCAGAGAGCATTCCTTTAGTGCAGTATCTGAGAAGTTATTTCTAAGCACAAGGTCACCTAGATTTTCTTGTATGTTTTCTAGAAATTTGTTTTGTATCTTACATTTAGGCCTATAATTCATTTTGAGTTAATTTGTGTGACAGGTGTAAGGTCTGTGTCAAGATTCTTTTTTTTTTCCACATGTGAATATTCACTTGTTCCAGCAGCACTTATTGAACAAAGATTCTTTTCTCCCTTGTATTTACCTTTTCTTTTTTGTGAAAGATTAGTTGACTACATTTATGTGGGTCTATATATGTGTTCTGAACAATTGTGTGTCATTTAATGAAGGAGATATATTCTAAAAAATGCATTATTGAGTTCACCATTGCACGAACATTATAGAGTATATTTACACAAATCTGAAGAGTATATATATAAAAAACACATACATATGTATATATTTTTTCATATGGAAAACCAAATGTTCTAGCACCATTACTAAATGTCCATTGGTTCCCCTACTTAATCTTCAGGGCCAATACCAATTGCTATGTATCAAGTTTCTGTCTATGCTCTATTATAATCTTATGGGATCACCGTCATATAGGGTGGACATAAATTTCATGTGCAATTTACTATGTGAAACTATTTAAATTGCACATGAACTTTATGGACATATTGTTGTTGACTAAAATGTTGCTTGGTGGTACATGACTTATTCTGTCCCATTGAGCCACCCACCTATTTTTTTCATCAACACTCCATGCTGTCTTGATTACTATAGCTTTATACTATGTTTTTAAATTCGGTATATTCAGTCCTCCAACTTTGTCCTCCTTCAATAATGTCCTGGCTATTGTGGGTCTTCTACCACTCCATGTAGACTTTAGGATTATTGGCATCCATGAAATAACTTAGTTGAATTTTGATTAGGATTACATTGGGTCTATAGATCAAGTTGGGAAGAACTGACATCTTGATAATACTGTGCCTTTCTATCCATAAAATTGAAATATATCTCTATTCACTTAGCTCTTTGATTGATTTCATCAGTTCTACAGTTTCCCTCATATAGATCATGTAAATATATTGTCAGATTTATACTTAAGTATTTTATCTGGGGGATGCTACTGTAAATGGCATTGTGTATTTAACTTTGAAATCCAGTTGTTCACTGATGGTGGAGAGAAAAGTGGTTGATTTTTTATATTAACCTTGTATCCTTCAACCTTACAATTATGATATCTTGTTCTAGGAGGTATGTGTGTGTGTCTGTGTATGTTTTCTCTGTTGATTCTTAAAGATTTTCTACATACATGATGATGGTATCTGTGAACAAAGACAGTTTTATTTATTTCCAGTAAACATATCTTTTGTTTCCTTTTCTTTTCTTATTGAATCTGCTAGGACTTACAGTACAGCATTAAAAAGTAGTGGTGCTGCCCTTGTTCCTAATCTTAGAGAAAAAGATTTTAATTTCTTACCAGTGTAAAGTCAACTGTAGGTTTTTCAACTATAACCAAGTTGAAGAAGTCACCCACTATTCCTAGTTTGTTGAAAGTTTTTCGTCACAACAGGGTGTTAAATTTAGTGAAATGCTTTTTCTGCATCTATTCATATGACCATGTGATTTTTCTTCTTTTAGCCTGTTGATGTGATGGATTACATTAATTGATATTTGATGAATATGTTTTCATCATTATTAATTTTTATAGCACACAGGAGAAGCCTTGGAGAGCAAGGGTAGGTAAACTCCCAGATGCCCTTGATATGCCTCATTCCAGAAAATGTACTCTAATAAATTGAGAAGCTCTTTTGAGCTGAAAGACGTTATGAGAGGAATGACTCACAAGCATAAAGGCCATGAATAATTGATTCATCACATCATTTTAGATCACAAAATCAATTCAATGTAAACTTAAGAAGCTAAAAATCATTGTTTTGTATCATGAAGACAAAAATTATCTGCATATTAAATATTTTACTTTCAGCCAGTTCTGATAAAGTAGAGATTCCATCTTAAAATAGTACACTAGTTTCCATCAAAGATGCACAAATAAAAGAAAATGATACACAAGTAAGATAATAAGTTTTAAGAAGTATTCTTCTTAGAAAATGTCTAAACAAAGGGACCAAATAGAGAATCTGGACATCTAGGGTCTAGAGTTGATCAAGTGTCTCTAAGAAAATCACTTTATTACAGTGGACTCTATATTTTAATTTAGAAGAAGGTAATAGAATTCTAAACAAAACATTTACAAGCCAAATTTTAAAATCTATTAAAAATAATACATTATGTTAAAATTGTATTGCATCCTGCAGACATCAATTTTATTTATTATCAGAATATCCACAATGTAATCATTTACATTAATGGACTAAATAACAAAGACCACATGATTAGATGTCTTCATAGAAATAAAAAACTGAGTAAGTTCAACACCAATGTACTATTAAAAATAAACTTTCAGGTGATTCAGAATAAAGGCTGGTTATCAAAACCATACTGTGAACCTCCTGCTCATTGGAGAAATGAAGTGGTCTATTTTTTATCTGCAGCATGATATGCGTTCACTTGTTCATTTATTTACTTTTCAAAAAGTAGTTATTAGGCCCCTTTTATATGCCACATGCAGTTCTAAGCATTGAGGATATAGCAGTGAGCAAATAGATAAACATTGTATTCTAGCGAGGAGATAGGAATATTTTAAAATAACAATAATATTTAAAAATAACAAATATGTCACAGGCTACGTAAAATAGCTATACATGCTATGTTGAAAAATAAAGCAAGAAAGAGGGATAGGAAGTGCTGGCATAGGTGAGCAGCGTTTTACTTTATTTATTTTGTTTTATTTTTCAACTCAATGTCTCACTCTGTCACCTTGGGTAGAGTGCCCTGGGGTCATCATAGGTCACAGCAAACTCAAACTCTTGGGCTCAAAGGATCCTCTTGCCTCAGCATCCTGAGTAGTTCAGACTACAGATGCCTGCCACCCAGTTAGTGCCCAGCTGTTGTATATACAGGCAGGGAATTGATGAACCTAGATAGTAGAAAGCGGGATGTGTGTTCAGTTGTTTACTAGGCAGCCCTCAGATGCCACATAAGATACAAGCCTGCAGACATAATGCTTGTGGGAAAAGGACCAAGAATCACAAGATACAAAGTACCTGGTACTTACACAATTTAAAACACGCAGATACATGAACTGTCACAATTTTTCAAAGAACCACACAATTTAAGGATATTAGAGAGAGTATCCATAACGAGAAGAGATGGGAGAGATCAGTGATAAAGGGGAAAATACTAAAAGGAAATAAAATAAGAGTAGGACGTTGAGGCAAATAGTAACATCAAACCACTAGGAAAGATAATGAATACAATGCTCTATACTTGAGGTCTAAAGTAAAGAAAAAAAATTTAAATAAAAAATACATAAAATCAATGGGTGGAGGGAGGGTGATTGGCAGGACCACACCTATGGTCCATCTTGTAAGGGTACATTTGAATCTTTCTAAATGTTGAATATAAATGTCTCAACACAATAACTAAGAAAATGCCATGAAGGCTATGTTAACCAGTTTGGTGAAAATATTTCAAATTATATATAAAACCAGCACACTGTACCCCACGACTGCATTACCGTACACAGCTATGATTTAATTAAATATATATATATATATATATATATATATGATCAGAGGGAAGACCAGACCATCTTTATAGTCGCTTCTCCCTCTGACGCTCTCCTTTTCTCTGATCCATGAGCTCCTTCTGCACTGAGTAAGCCTGGAGAGACCATTTGTATCATTTTCCATTAGTGGGATGAAGCCAAACACCTGCAAATCCAGTAAATTCAGACCAACTACACTCAGGGGAGCTCGTTACACATCATCTGTCAACAAGGACATCAAAGGGAGGTGGGGAATCAAAATCATCTGTGTCTGGGATACAAGCCCTGGCTATGACTCCCCGAACACCAATCACAGCAACTCTCGGAGTTCCTATAACCCTCTGCATCTGCTAATTACTTAGAGCTTCACAGTATACCCTGGAGGGCCTACTAGTGTTTCCAGTTTAGTTAAGAAAAGAACTGAAGAAAGGGGTGGTACATGAAAAGCATGGAGTTCCGGAGTAAATATTGTCTCCCAAGAATCCGCAGTGCATTGTAAGTGTGGAGGTAACTACAAAAACCGAGCTTTTATCATTAATTTGAGTCCCAGAAGGTTTAATGCGGCCCCTAGAGAGTTGTTTGTAGGGGGATGAAATCCTGCTCAATATAATAAAAACAAAAAAGCTTCAACAACTATGATGGGCATCCATGAAACTAACAACTCTTCCCATGTGTTTTTTTTCTGGTAGAATCCAGTGTTATGAAGGATTGACGAGAGATGGTGGGAAGGGTATTTATCACTGGGTAAAGCATTCTGGAGTACGAGTCTCTTCAGAGGCCCTCCTAACATGGAGATTATGCAGCTTCACGACAGGTGTCTGTCTGCACACCTGTCATGGGACTGACAGCACTTACACTCCGAGACCACATGCTGTAGGAGATGAGACAACTAAGCAACAAGATTCTGCCTCTGAAATTATACAGTTTATCTTCCTGGAGCTGCCTCCAGCCAGTAGAGAAGCCTCAGGATGTGAAAGTCAAAGAATGCGGATCAGCCCAGAAAACACAGATTTATAAACATCAGAACAGGACGTCAATGTACAGTAATTGATCATCTCAGAAGTGATCATCCACTTCACCTGTGTGTCTCAGCGTTTTCCTTTTTTGTTTTTCCATTTATATTTCTTTTTTTCTCGGTCCATCAGATATATATTTACTTTTCTCCACTTTATTGAGCTAAAATTGACAAGTAAAAAATGTGTATGTTCCAAGTGTACAGCTTGATTTGATGTAAGTAAAAACTGTGTAATGATTCCATCGTCAAATTAGTTAACATCCATCACTACTCATGGTTATCATTTGTATGGGTGAATGCATGGTGAAGACACTTACAATCTGTTTTTATCATCAGGGAATAAAAAAATGCATACAGAAATGTGAGGGCAGGATAACTCCTTGAGTATTTTTGCTGAGCAGTTGAAATCATGTCAAGCACGAATGTATTCATTTATTCACTGAGTGCCTACTTTATACCACACACCCTCCTAGAGGCAAGTACTTTTTATGGAAATTTTCTAATCAGTAAAAGTCATGAAGTTTTATTAGTCTGATTTTTAATGTTAAATAACTATTTTTTATTTCAGAATAAATTTTGTTCAAGACTCTTGAAAAAAATCTGCTCTCATCAAATTTCAAGTTAACAATACAGAATTATTATATTCACTATAGTCACAATGCTGTTAGAGGAATGTGACACTGAATTTATTATTTTGTGCCCTGTAGAGTCTGTTATGTATAATGCATGTGTGTAAACAGTACCTTATTCTTAGGCATGCTCAAATAATTATATTATCTTCATAAAATCCTTAGCTAGAGACTTTTTGAGGTATTGCTATTATATGATCCAGAACTTTACTAATATTTAGAATCAGTATTCTGATAGCCAGAGAGAGCAAACAATACCCATTAAGTTCAGGATTCCATTTTGAAAAGACAACTCTCTCTAGATGTGTTATGCGCTGTTCTAGAACTCCAAATTCCATGGGCCCAGAGAGCAAATACCAAGAGATTCTTGCCTTTCTTCTGTGAGTTCCCTTAGCTTAGAGCTTCTTCTCTGGATTAGCAAACCATAGTCAATCTGCAGTCCATGAGTAGAAAAGTAACTGATTTTAAGACTGTTACACAACACAAACCACACCTCAAAGAGTTTGCAATCTCTACATACACAAACATCCCAAAGCACATCTCTGAGAGCTGGATGCTGAGGGCTCTGCACAGTTGCCACAACTCAGCACCATGGTGCCAGAGTCACTATCTTTGGAACAGAAAAATCCTCCTCTACCTCCAATTTCCTTCCAAAATCACACTAGGCCCCTCCTGCCCATAACCCTGTGAGAGTGAAGGGGAAAAGAGGAGAATCCAGCTGCTTAAGTAAGAGTTAAAGGAGCACGACAGTCTCTAAGATTGTGTCCTATTCCATCATAATCATTTCATGATGCTACTGTTTATTCATTAAGAATTAGAGCCCTATAGGCATTAATTTTCTACACATCTCCACTAGTGGAAAGTAAGACCGCTTACAAAAATCTTGGCTAAACAAAATGAAATAGCATTGCTCACAATTTCACCATTGTCCTAACATGGAAACCTGAAGATCCCCGGGGCTAAAGGAAGAAGGAAGTGGGAATGGCACCCTCTAGTGTTCCGTCTGACACCAGCTCAGCTGTGTGAGTGTCTTGGTGTCTCTGGGATGCAATGTGGATCACTGTAGATTAAAATCTATACTCTCCAGTTCCCAGTTCACGTGTGTTTATGTATACTATCACATATACCAAGTCAACTAGGAAATAAAATCTAGAAAACCCTGAAATCAACTATATTGCTTTTGAATACATGCAGTGGATGAGTCCTTTTACATGTCTAAATTACATCATTTCAACTATAGTGTAGGGATGGAGGAGACACCTGTGAGTGATACCTTGGCGATAAGGGATTGGGGCAGGGACGTCACATCACATAACATCACTTAACATCATTTAACATCATTGGTCTCTCATTAAAGAGCAGGAGAGGATGTAAGAGCATGTGAGGAGAACACCAACATTATAGCATAGCAGTCTCCACACCTGTGGTGTATTTCTTCTATAAATAACCTCGGAAGAAGTGGCTACGGGATCTGAGAAACCGAGAACTAAGACAGACAGACAGACAGACAGACAGCAGCTGAGACTGCTGCTGAGATGCTTGCTCCTACTAATATTGTCTCTGACTTCTAAAGGTGCTTCAGCACCCGAGCCCAGAACAAGTCCTACCTCGAGTAAGCTGGCACAGCAGCTAGCGCCCAGACAGTTTCATGGGCCAGGCCAGAGACCCAGAGACCTAGCATCCCAGCTCCGACAAGGTTCCAGGTCAGGAGCAGAGACCCAGAATCCCCAAACTCTGAAAAGCGGCACCCAAGATGGGCCCCAACAGGTGGCGACCACATAGGGACCCAACAAGGGATAGTATCTAAGATCGATAATGGAAAGAAGTGACATTGTAGAAAAGTTCTTTGAGAACTGCAAGGAAGGTGTTCTAAATATTAAATGAGGCTGATGGGCAACAATTAAGAAATCTTATGTTGTATCTATTCTATCTCCACACAGCTGTACTTAAACTCATAGTTCTATATTTAAACACTCATTTGTTAGTATTTTAAAATAAAATATTTTGAAAACATAAAAATAAATAAAAATGAAAATATATATATTAAAAAAAAGAACCAGCCTATGTTATCAACAGTCGACATGTATATATTGGGACTGGTCTTGAGTCTGGTTCTCTCTACTTTATTTGAGTCAGTCTCTAAACAGCACAGGACAGTGTCTATGAGACAGTGCCAGTAAACCAGTGCCATAAAACTCAACTTGGTTTCATTTCCATCTCAAAGGCAATTCAAATGGCTTTCAAAGATGATTTATTCTGAAGTCAGCTCTTTCACTTCCCATTAAGTTAGTGTGTTTCATTTGCATAAAATTACCAATTGATCTGATGTTGATGCCCAGCCACTCTGTGTAAGCAGGAGACAGAAAAGATCTGCTAAAAAATAAAAATTGCCAAAGGGGAGACACACATCATTTTTAGCTGCAGCTGTAAACAGCACTCTTTTTCCATTAACAGATTGTCATTATAATTTCCAAAAGCTGCAGAAGACCAGGCCTGTGTCCTGCTTAGTTTCCAACCTTTCACCCTGCTTGACATCATTCTCTGAGCATATGCTCTGCTCAGAATAAGAGAAGCAAACAAACAAGAAAAACCCTGCATCAGCTGCCGCCAATGAGAGAAACCTACTAATGACAGTGTATGAACTCTTTCCACATTATCCCAGTATTCAAAAGCTTCCAGGGTCCTCCCAAGTCACTTTCCTTCCATGACTATTCTTCCTTCAGTATTTTTAGAATCTAATTTCTCAACTCCATTGTGTGGTTACATAATATTACACGAGTTTTGTTATGGAATCTATATTTAAAAAGAGCTAGAATTTTCCTGTAAACAATACTTGTTTTTTTTTTCTTTTCTTTTCATCTTTGTCTACACGTCCAAGAGCAGAAAGACTTCCCATTATCCTGAGCTATAGATCAGGACATGGCTTTCGGATATTGGGAAAAAGCCAGAAAGAACAAGAATGAATTCCAAAACGATGAAATAAACATTTATTAAGTGCTAGTATATGACAACTGCTTAATTGGATGATTTGTCCATATATTATCAGATTATCCTATCATTATTCTCTCAAGTGGATATCATCTACATTTTGTGATGGCAAAAAGCGACTCAAAGAGACTCTGTCAATTTTCCAAGATCACAGAGACTTTAAACTCCAAATTTCACATTCCTTACACCTAACTCTGCTACCCTTAATGATCAACAGTCCAGGTTCAAAGATGTATTTATCGGGGGGGGGGGGGTCCTCCCATTCAGACAATCATAAATAGGATTTGGTAAAAAAAAAAAAAAAAAAAAGAAAGAAAAGAAAAGAAAAAAAGAAAAAGAAAAGAAAAGAAATGTATTTTAACAGTAGGCACCTTGAATCCATGTAGGAAAAAGACCTTTTGTTTGTTTAGAAAGGTGCTATGACCTGTCAGTTTAGCCAGGGAACGTGAGAACATGATGGTTTGAGTGAGAGAAGTAGATGCTTAACTGCTCTGCTTCAGAAAAAAAACACATTGGATTTGAAAACAGATTGGATTTGGAATGATGGACAAAAGAGGGGAATAAAAAATAGGGAGGGGCTCGACAACAGCATAGTGGGAGTGTAAAGAAACAGTCCAGGGCCGGTGGCTCAAAGGAGTAGGGTGCCGGCCCCACATGCTGGAGGTGGCAGGTGCAAACCTAGCCCTAGCCAAAAACTGCAAAAAAACAAAAAAAAACACAGTCCATGAGGCATCCTCAGTGGCACATCGGCCAGAAGATTTTTCATAACAAGATATTGCCTAATTTATCCTGTTTTGTTCAAAAAACATTGAATGGTACAGAAAAATATGTATCACAAAATTATTAATTATTGCAATGTTTGTTAAATGTCAAATACTTTCACAAATGAAGATAGTTTTTTATTACTCAAATGCCTATTTTGAGGGAGAACTCTTTTTTTTTAAATCTAATTTTAGAACTTTAAAAAATTTTTATTATATATATTTTTAACATATACATGTGTTTATTAGGTTTCCATTTTTTGCCTTCACAAAATTAAAATAGCTTAAAATTTAATTTAATTTAAGATACTGCCTAATTTTAACATTTATTTACTATCTATCTCTATGAAAGGAAACATCATTTATCTTCCCAGACATTGGGTAAGATCTACTAAAAGGCATATGAAAATAAAAAAAAAAAAGAGGAAAGGGAGGGAAGGGGGGAAGGATGGGTGGAGGGAGGGTGATTGGCGGGACCACACCTATGAACCATCTTACAAGGGTACATGTGAATCTTTCTAAATGTAGAATATAAATGTCTCAACACAATAACTAAGAAAATTCCATGAAGGCTATGTTAACCAGTTTGGTGAAAATATTTCAAATTATATATAAAACCAGCACACTGTACCCCATGATTGCATTAATGTACACAGCTATGATTTAATAATAATGATAATAAACCTGTATTCTATATCTGCATCAGAAAAAGGTGGTGAGAGAAGAAGACTCAGGGCTCAGAGGCACAGGAGGATGGATGTAGAGAGCCCTTGTGACCGCCAGGGAAACCAGTGTGCATGCCACACCTGCAGAAGAGGGAATGCGTTAATTTACATAAATGTCAAGGAAATCATATCCCGGAGTTATACTTGATCAACTAGATCTTACAGCCGTGGTATCATCCCCCTAAACCCAGGAGAGGAAATGTCAAGAGAACTATTGACATCATTCTCTTTCAATAGCTTCTAATAACATAGCTGTGATTGGGAAATGGTGGCAAAATTCCTTTCCCACACACCACCAGTATCTTTCCTCCTGTGTAACTTCACTCCCAAGGAACCATAAGAAAATTAAGTGACTCTATTTAGAATAAAAGCTGGGGATCATGGTCTATGAAATCTGGAGTTTGGTCAAATTCTATGATCTCTATCAGTGGTGGTACTGCCATAGTGGAAGTTATGTCTTTTTGCAAAGGGCCAACTGTATCATGCCCTCCCCCCCCAGAAGGCTCCTAGGATTCTAAACACTTAGGAGTTTGTGGCCACCAAACTTACTTATAAAATCTTCATTATAACAATAACAATAGAATAGATGGAAACTCGTAAATCACCTAGTTTGATCTTCCACAAGGATTGCATGGATCCCTTCTGCAATAGCTCCCATGAGATTGCTGTCCATCCTTTCGAATGCATCCAATGATGAGGATGAATCTCAGAAGGAGATTCATTCATCTTCAGAGTTCATGAACCACTAGAAAAACTTTTTTATCCTGAGCCTAAATTACATTCTTATTCCTACATCAGTTCAAGCATAACAGCTTAAAAATTGTTCTTTTTCCGTTGGTCTTTCTTCAGCTATTCAGTGAAAACTTGCATGCCACTACTTAAGGCCCGCTAAATGAAATGAGTTCTTTCAACCAGTTCCAGATGCTTTGCCCTACCAGGAACCACCTCTGGGAACACTGCATTTGCCAAGGTCCTTATAAATGTGTGGTGAGTAGAAGGAAACCCTGTGTTCCAGATGTGGTCTTAGCAGTGCAAAATTCAGCATTCCCATTGCATCTTTCTTCTGGGTCCTTCAATAAAGCAAACTAAGACAATTTTCATGACATTATGTCAAAGTCAAATATCACTGGGATTGCCATTACCTTATTACTCAAACCTTTGAAAAATTACATCACTTAGTTTTTAAATGCAAATTTGATCATTTGAAACCCTATTTCAATACATCATTGAATACAATCATTATCTTCTTTTTATTTAGGTATCTAATGTATTCAGACCTACTCCTTGCTACCCCAGGATAACAGAATATTTGATAATCATACATTTAGGCTTTTTATGTTTTCACAATTATTGTACTGAAAAGAACATGGATTAGGTTGTACTGATTAAGGTTTTGATGTCTCTTCCACTGGTTATTCATACCACAAAACTAGTCATCACTAGTATCAAGCACTTACCATGTTCTAGCCCCTCTGCTGGTGACTTTCCAATATCATCTCATTTTAATTCTTTCAACTTGTCAACAAATCAGGTATTATATTTTTCCATTTTTATTGTAGAAATATAAAACAGAAGGACATATTTGGTCCAAGTATACACAGCTACATGACTTGCAACATTAAATCTTTGAACTCATATTTTATATTTTTATTAACCCCTTACAGGTAATTTTTCCCTTTTCACTTATTTATGCTTTCTTCTAGACTGTTTTTTTTTTTGGCCGGGGTCAGGTTTGAACCCGCCACCTCCATTATATGGGGCTGGCGCCCTACTCCTTGAGCCACAGTCATCACCCATAGACTGTTTTGTTTTGTTTTGTTTTTAAATCTATCTTTTGTATCTTTCCTTCCTACCTTCCTTTCTCTATTATTTTTTCTATTCCTCTATTCCTTCTCCCTCACATTCTTCTCACTCACTCCCTTTCCCCTTGTTTTATTCCTACATTAATTCTTTCCTCCCTCCTTTCCATCCTTCCATCCGTCCCTTCCTCTCTCCCTCCCTCCCTCCCTTCCTTCCTTCTCCTGTCCTTCCTTGCTTCCTTCCTCCATTTCTTTCTGGTAGTATATTTGCATCATTGCCATACATTTTTTAAATCTTTTGTCTTCTTAAGATATGCAGAAGGCAGTCTGTCCAGACCTTCTATTTACTCTAGTAGTGGGTAAGTGGTTTTTCAGAGCAGTCCTCTCCTCTTATTTAAGACCTATTAGTCTGCATCTCTCAGCTGCACACACAGAACAGGATGCTTCATCTTCTGTCTACTTTGCTGTAGCCTCAGGGTCTGGCTGGAAGTAAACTCCTTCCCTGGGCTTACATTCAGTCTTTTTCGAAGAGCCCTAGTTCTTTTTGCTCATAGACTTTTGTCAAATGTCCAAGAACTCAAGATCACCCCATCCAGGTTGCGAGATATGGACATTCCCCCTGGGCTTAATTTCCCACTTCAGCCCAAAGATTAAAATACGATAAGGCTCCCCTGGTCATTCTGCCTCTTTTAAGATCCTGATTCATGTAGTCATTTATAGAGAATTCTATTCTTTTTTTTTCCTCATTGACTTTCCCCCTCAGTTTATTTACCTTCAAATTATGGGGTAGGGCTTGGAGGGGAAAATTAATAGTACAAAATCTCAAGATTTCATCCATTAATCTCCTTTCTCTGTACTGTTTCTGGGAACTGGGCATAAAGTTAATAATTGAGCCACATCAGAATCTTCTGTTTCTTTCCATACCATCACATTTGAGGAAGGAAAGCACGGTTGCTATCTAAGTGAACATTTTCTGTTGTTTTTCATTTCTTTAAATACATAGAGAGGAAGATGCTGTGATTCTGACTTTTTTCTGATGTTTTTAACTCCATTTTTCCCTGTAAACTTTTTTTTGCCCATTGGAAAAATGGAACATAACTCATTCACTAATAAGTCCCATTTGATACTTTTATGGGTACCAACACCTGTATTATAATACTTCCTTATTCTGGGAAAACTTAGGATAGAATCAAATATTATATAGCTAGTAGAATTTTACAAATTTTATACACTATTATTTTTAGACTCATGGTTCAACCATGTTATAGAGGTCACAGGGCTCAAGCTAAACTCAGAGAATTTTTTTTTATTAAATCATAGCTGTGTACATTAATGCAATCATGGGGTACGATGTGCTGGTTTTATAATTTGAAAAATTGTCATCAAACTGGTTAACATAGCCTTCACGGCATTTTCTTAGTTATCGTGTTAAGACATTTATATTCCATACTTAGTAAATTTCACATGTAAGATGCACCGTAGGTGTGGTCCCACCAATTACTGTCCCTCCACCCATCCTCCCCCCTCCCCTCTCCCCTTTCCCTTTCTTCTTGGTCTACAATTGGGTTATAACTTTCATATGAAAGCTATAAACTGGTTTCATAGTAGGGCTGAGAGAGAAATTTTTACAAAGATTTTGTGTCTTCTTAGGATAATATATTGCTGACTCTGTGCTCAATTTGGCCTCTTCCTCTCCATGATTCTTAACAACAGAGCAGAGAAATAGAGGCTAGCACTATCTAATCTAGGAACTTCCTTGGAGATTCTTAACCTAATACCATAATTGTAGTAGTATATTAGGGAGATCCTAACTTCACCGAATTTTCTACAGGAGTTATTCCTTATCAGAGGGATAATGGGAAGAAAATTCCATAATCTGGTTAATAAAATAAATAGAAAAAACAATTTCCTGAAAACAATGAAACATGAACTTCAACATGAAGAGAGTATTAGGTGATTGGAGAAAGGAAAAATACGAGCTTCTCTGAGTTCAGTTCTAATACTGCTTTACTATTAAACTTCTTTATACATACAAATACCAGACCCCTGAGTCACTAGGCTTCTTTCAGTGGGATCTCAAAGCAACTCCTACCTCCCTTAAAATACGATAAGGCTCCCCTGGTCATTCTGCCTCTTTTAAGATCCTGATTCATGTAGTCATTTATAGAGGATTCTATTCTTTTTTTTTCCTCATTGACTTTCCCCCTCAGTTTATTTACCTTCAAATTATGGGGTAGGGGGGCTTGGAGGGGAAAATTAATAGACAACATTTAATGGAATAAACGTTGTCTATTCCATTAATCCAGTTAATCATCTGGATTTTTATTAAAAGATCCCATAATAGAAAACTCACTGGTTCAGCACATCACTGAATACCCATACCTCACACTCTTAGAAAGCCTGGGTTTATTGCTCAGTTTAGAAAGTAGAATACCGATTTGAGTTTGGTGCCTATAACTGCAGTATAGATTATAAGTCTATACGAGCAAAGGCTAAGAGGGAACACGGACCAATGAAAGAAGCAGTGGAACCATGTGTGAAAGGATTTTTTAAAAAGTCTATTTAGGATCAATAATGGTAATCAAGAAAGAAGGAGAATGGTATTCCTTTATTAAACCAAAACTCAATCTCTCTGTATTTCCAGTGCCTCATACTGTGCACAAAACATTGAAATTACATTACATGGAGTGAGTGAACCTGAGTTTCTCCATGAATACAGCTTCCCAACCCTTCCCAACCACGGAGACTTCACACAATAGACACGTTTCCTCTTCCATACAACAGTGTTCCCGGAAAATTTTCCTTATCTAGGAGAGGTATTTCTGATTTCTTCAACAGTTCCTAAAATGATATATTTTCTCAGATCTTTCATCAATTCTTTCCTCCCAAGTAGATGATGCTCAGAAGAAATATTTCAGGTGAGATGTGTCACAGCGGGCATCGGGATAAGGGAGGTGAGAGGAGCCAAAGTTGGCTCCAATGACAAGATGAACAAACAAAAACCCCCCAATCTTTTCATTTGCCTGACTTGCCTTCCCAAGAGGATTCTGATAGTTTTTGAGTGATCTTTTCAGGGACACTTGCAAACATTCTTTTTCCACCCCACCAAGGCAGTCATGTGAAGGAAGACCTTTGATCTCTTCCTGTCACAACATTAGATGTCCTTTCTAGACTCCCACAGGGTTGGGGGTTCCCTCAGTCCTTCACTTCATTCTGCTGGTCTCCACCTTGGGTATTATGTGATGCAGAAATATGTGAGGAAATGGAAACTGTCATTTCAAATACAAATTTCAATTGTCTGATCATAGGCTTTTCACATCTTGTTGACATCTGGAGAAGCTTCACGCTTCTTTTCTTTCTCCAAGATGAAATTTAGCAAGTTTGAATCAATCCTTCTTCGTGAGGTCCATCCTTTCCCCGCCCCCAATAGAATGAAATATAGCTTAAAGCCGGAGTTATGTTTCTTAGAATATGGTTTAACAAACACTGTAAAAAATAAAAAATAAAACTTCCAGCTAAAGTTCAAATGATAACAGCAAGGCATCCTCAGTATTTGTGAGTGAACTCTGTGGTGACTACTTTAATTAATTAATGTAACTGGAATCTCACCAAGACATAAATTCACTCATACCTATTTTTAAAGACAAGAATATTGATTTTGGACCAGCAAGAAATTCTTGTAATATTTGTCCTCAGTAAAAAGCCAAGACAATTCTAGTCCATTTCTTTTTGTCTTGAAAACATTATGCCAAAACCATCATTTTGTTGGCTGCATACATCCTGATTTATATTCGATGAGAGTTGTAAAAGCCTTTTATAGTGGAGACGGCCGAGTGACATTTTCCTATAAATCATGACCATTTTTACTGCCACGAAGTTCTACGGCTGAACTTCAAATACAACTGTGCTGTAAACTCTTTGGATGGAACCGCATTCTTGCTGAATGAGAAACATGTTTCCCCTTTCACCATGAGTGACTGCGTATTCCAGTCAGTCCCTGGCAGACGAGAGCATCGCTGTAACCCAGGGAACCATGCTCAGCTCCGATGGAACAGCCTGTGAAATGCGGGTCACTCAGAACACCTTTGAACACAGCTATGCCTTCAACTTCATGAATCATTCAGATCACTATAGATGCTGGGTGTTGAGCTGAAATAAACACTAAAGGTAACAAGAGTGAGGGAAAGCTAATTTTGGCAAACACCAGCATTGTGGATCAGGAATAGAACCTTACAGAATGGGATCATTTGCTACCAATGCTCATGAGAAAGTTTTCTGACCATGGAGATGTCATCTTTGCACATATAACTTTCCGATAGTCTCCAGGGACCACACCTGCTCGAGTTGAAAGCCACTTGAATTTGTAATAAAATTGAGCACAGCAGGGAAAAGAGATGAGTACCAGGGAAAAGCGGCTCTAAATGTTCTTTCAGCCTGTCTCAGTGAAAAACAAAAATAAACCAACAAAAAACCCGAGCTTACAAGGCAGAAGGATGGGTTGTATAAGTTTATAAGAGGGTTATTATTAAACCTATTTATCCCTTGGTTACTTATCTATTACTTATCTATAACAACAAATGTTTACTAATAATACAAGTGAAAGAAATGCCACTACTTACCCCCACCGAGTTAAAATAAATCTGGTTTGAGTGTCCACTTACCAAGATGAGCAAAAGCTTTCATATCATTTCTGGATGTCCTCTATTATCCTCTGAGGTGTCAGAACCCAGACTCACCCAGTGAAGGAAGACTGCGAAGGAAGCTTCTCATCTTCAGTTCAAAGACTGTCATTTGTTCAAACCTGCACAGTGTTTGCTGCCAACATCATGTTTTACACATCCACCTTCAGATACAGCACTGCCATTACCAAGGCTCCCAAGGGCTTAGATGATGGTACCCTAGCTTTCCTGACATCAACAACTGCCTAGCCCCAAAGATCTTTCTACCTCCATGGTATTATTATTATGCACAAACAGGAATTCTCCCACCTGTTGCCCTTGGTCCACATCAGCAGTCTAGTGAAACTACCTACCTGGTTAGACCAGTCTCTGTTCAACCCAGATGAACCACAGCCTGCCTCCTCATTTTGTTTCTGGAAATGCAACCTCACTGTAATGAAAGACTTGTGCATACAGATGCCCAGGTTTCCGAGACTGTATATAAATACACACACAGTTCACTGGCCCTTGTGAATAAGGAGAACTTAGATCTGTTGACTTTCCTTGAAATAAGTGGGGATAGAGGAGAAGATGCTTTTATTTTATGTCCTGGCAAGTCCAGGGCAAGGGTATGGTTGGGAGATGGTCAGGAGGGCAATTACAACATCTCATTTAGTTTGTGAACTGTGGGGATCCTCTCATCTACTTCCTTAGGATTAGTTACTAACTAAATACAAATTTTAAAGCTAGATATCTCTTCTGAGCCCCAGATCTGTTCATTCAACCCTTCCCCAGTCTCCTCCTGGCAACACCTTAAAAACCAAACTCCTCATTTCCATTCGACCCCACCCACCTGCCCTTTCTTCTAATACCTACATCTGTGATGACTGCCCCATCAACTAGCCAGAAACATAGGTCTCATCTTGAGTTCTCCCCCTTTCACAGTCCGCACATAATCAATCATAAGATGTACCGATTTTGCAATCTTAAAATAACTTAAATCTGTTCATTCACCTTCGACCTCCTAGGTCAGTCTCCATTGTTTTTATCCTGGGTTACTACTGTGCCTTCCTCATTCCTCTTCCTACTCCCAATGCTGCTCTGGGTTTGCTCCTATTCAAACCACATTACAGCTAGAGTGCTTTCCATAAAATTTAAATGGTTGCAACTTGCTGATAGTAATCTCTCAAAAATGCCCTTTTCCTGATTTTAATATTGCTCCCCTACTTTCTTTGCTCCCCTGCTTTCCCCTGCTGTGTCTTTCTCCTTCATATTCTTTAGAATAAATTAAGATGCTGTACCCAATACCAAATGCATCAAAATATAGTAATAGCTCAACACAACAGAAGGTCTTTTCTTCAGTAGGGATCAGTTGTCTGGGGATGATTCTCCTCCAAGCCCTTATTCAGGGACCCCAGATGCTTTCATCTTGTTGCTCTTGTCCCCTACTGCTATTGCTGAGGGTCTACTCAGCTTCTCCATGCAGCCAGATCAAGGGGAAAGAGCACAGCTCATGGTACGAAGGGACTAATGGACCAGGCCTGGAAATGACACATTTCACTTCTGCTCCTATGACACGCGGCCATGCTCAAGAAGAGGGTATGGATTTTGTGGATGGTTAGCATATGCCCTTTTAGTTAACAGAGAGAAAATAATTCTTCACCACTACTGCAGTTTATTAGGAAAGGTTTGCTAGGACTGGTAGACTCTCAAGGTTAGTATAAATAAGAATATGAGTTTTTGAGACAGACAGACGTGGGTTTAAATCTTGGTTCAGGGGATTACCAGTTGGCTCAGTTATGTTAAGTAATTTATTTCAAATCCCCCAACTAGTGAAGTGAAAGAAAACACACCAAAACCATGAACTTTTTGTGAGGACTAAGAGATATATTTAAAACAATTAGCTCAGTCCCTGTCAAAAAAAAAGTCTTACTAGTGTAAGTCATTACCATTAGTTATTGGTGGGGTGAGATGGAAATTGGAAAGAAAAATTAGAACAAAACACTTTGGAAGAAGGTGAATTCTGTCTTGTGACAGTTGGCAAGTAATTTCACATACTCTAGACCTTTGTTTTTTTCATCTGTAAAATGATCATAATTCTTTATACCTGATAAAATAATATGGGAATGGAATGAAATATACATATAAAGTGTCTACATCGTGTTCAGCCCTTATGCATGGTAACTATGATTTAAAAAGTAAACTTCATGCATCAGGAAAAAGAAATTATTTATGTGGTCAAAAACATTTTTCCCCTTTCAGAAAGAAAAACTGACATTTTCACATTCTCCCTTCTCTCTTTAAACTCCTGTTAAGATTTTGAGTTTTCAAACCACAAAACTCAAGTATGCAAAAAATGTAAGTATTTTTCCTAGTTTCTGTCCAAAACTCCTATGGCACTTAGAGCAGAAATTGAATTTTGCAATTTCAAGGGAAACTCAGGCACTTAAGGTTTTTCTCAGTTGGTTTCAGGAATTAGGAAGCCCTCAAAGTAACTTAGCATACAGAGTAAGACACCTGCCTCTTAGTCCTTGGCTACCTTGCTGACTTCCACTGAGATGTGCAAAGCCCCATTTGATTTGAGGGTGTCCTTAGACCTTATTTGCCCTTTGTCACCCCTGCTTCTACTTCTGGATAGTTTCATATTCCTCGTCCATGCTTCTGTTCACTGCTGCTGTCTTGACTACAACAGCCCTTTGGAACAACTAGATTTTCTACCACAGTATTCTGTGGCTATAGAGAACTCTACAGGACTGCCTCAGTCTCTCTCTCCCCCCATCTTGATGTGTCATAAATACTGGGAAAAATACCTCCAAGTCTGCTAGCTCTCAGGGTTCCAAGGGGAAAAATCATGGTAATCAACTCCTTTTATTTTTATTTCCTTTTAATTCTGCCAGTCTTTTGCATGCACATAAAAATATGGCATTTTTCTATGACTTTTTTTACATACGTGGTCTCATTCTGAATATAATCTTCAGCAACTCATTTTTTAATTCAAAATGTTAAGGGAGTACAAATGTTTTTATTTCATGGATACCTTGTATAATGCCTAAGTCAGGGTGGTAATCTCTACTTTGTTTGAAGAAGCCCCAGATTACACAGGGCATCCTTCTCTTTATGAAGAATTCCAGGAGAAGGGTAAGGATAGAGCATGCTAAGAAAAATTTGCTGCCTCTCAGATTTTCTTTTTCCTTCCCTAGATCTAAGTATTATTTCAAGTTTAAAGATATTCAATCATTCTTCACTTTAAAAATTGAAAGTCATGAATTTTCTATCTAGATCTCTGTTTCATTATGATAGTTCTTCCTTGAGGACAAGAAGGCCTAGGTCAGACTTTCAGGATAATTCCATGCTTATACCTGATCAGCTCTTTAACACAGAAAACAGAGGCATCAAAGGAGAATGATGCTGTCTCAATCAAGATGTCTTATACCCCTTGTACACTCATGTTTGATGTCTTTTTAGCCTCTCGTTCTTCGAGGGCTAGCCCAATTTCCTTCTTAAGATCTTCTTAATGAGTAATTCTTTCTACTTTACATCAAAGGTCAACCAACTTTTCTTATAAAGAGCCAGGTACTAAATATTTTAGGCTTTGGTGGCCATACAGTCTCTGTCACCATGTCAGCACTCCGCTAACATAGCATCAAAGCATTTATGGACAACACATAAACAAAGAGGTCTGGCTGTGTTCCAGGGAGGGTAGTTTATGGACACTAAAAGGACTTTGTATACTTTTAACATGTCAATAAATAGTATTCTTTTAAAATTTACTTAACCATTTACAAATGTAAAACTATTCTCAGCCCACAGGCTGTCCATAATTTGCAAAAATAAGCAGCAGGCCATGCAGGGCCCATGGGCCATTGCTTGTCAATCCCTGTTCTATACTATTTATCTCTCATCACTTATGCTCTAGTGTCTTACACATTTTTTAAAAATTATCTTTCCGTGATTCTTTAAGGATTTCTAGCTACGGTATTATCTCTCTACTGATACTCACAACAAAACTTTCTAAAACTATTCTACACATTAAATCTTCTCTGAACATAACCCCAAGGAGAGTCCCACCCCTGCCGTTAGTTCTCTAATTAGCTCCTATTACAGGTTACATTGTTAACTTATGATACATAAAGCTTAAATAGACATATAAATATAGCTATACCTAGAAGTTATCTACTTATTGTTTCCTGCTTACTGCTTGTATCCATGACTAGACTATAAGTTCCATGGAGTCAGAGGCCATATCTGTCTTCTTTACCATTGTATACACAACTCCTTGCACAGTAACCAGCACAAACTCAGCAGTCAGGAAATGAACACGTGTGCTCTATTTCAAACCAAAAACAACAAACAAAAAGTTCTATGACCTCCCATTTGATCCTGCAATCCCATTACTAGGCATCTACCCCGAAGAAAAAATATCCTCTTATCATAAGGATATCTGGATATCTGCACTAGACTGTTTATCACAGCTCAATTTACAATCGCCAAAATGTGGAAACAACCTAAATGCCCACCAACCCCGGAATTGATTAACAAGCTGTGGCATATGTATACCATGGAATACTATTCAGCCATTAAAAAGATGGAAACTTTATATCTTTTGTATTAAACGGGATTGAGATGGAACACATTTTTCTTAGTAAAGCATCACAAGAATAAAGAAGCAAGAATTCAATGTACTCAATTCTAATATGAAGGCAGTAGATGAGCTAATACAAGGTGAATGGTAGGGGAATGAAGGAGTGAGGAGAGGGGAGGAGGAAGGGAGATCAGGAGTCATGCACATGTCACACCTCTTGTGGGTAGAATAAGAGGGACTTTACCTAACAAATGCAATGAGTATAACCTAATTCTTTGTACCCTCAATGAATCCCAGACAATTAAAAGAAAATTCTATGGACCAAATGATTGTGTCCCACCAACATTTCTACTTTAAGCCCAGTTGTGATGGTATTTAGAGGTGGGGCCATTAGGACATAATTTGGTCCTGAGCTCGGAGGCTTCATGATGGGATTAGAGCCCTAAATGAGATAAGAGGGCAATGATCTCACTCGTCACCCTGCAATGACACAGTATGAAGGTGGTTTGTTATAAACCAAGAAGAGAGCCGTCACCAGAAAGCCAATATGATGGCACTTCAGTCTTGGACTTCCCAGCTCTCAGAACTATAAGAAACAAATTTCTGTTGTTTAGGCTACCAAGTTACATCCCAGTAAAACCATCCTCAGTTGTAAATATTATAAGTTGAAAACATATTTAATATGCCTCAGGTACCAAAAAGCATAGCTGAGCCTAGCTTACCTTAAATGTGCTTAGAAACTTTTCACTAGCTTACCATTGGGTAAAAGCATGTACCATAACTTTATTTTTATAATAAAGTGTTGAATGTCTCTTGTAATTTATTGAATACTGTACTAAAATTGAAAAACTGAATGAATGTATGGATATTTGAACTATAGTTTCTACCAATTGTGAGCCATCTTGGCACCACTGTAAAGTCTGAAAATCTGTTTTTAAGTTAGGAACAAGAAGACAGAAAGTCAATCTTCGGATGTCAAATTTGAAAGAGACTACTTGGTGATATCTAGTCTAACCCCTTTGTTTTACAGATAAATAAACTGAACCCCTGAGTGTTACTGGTGAACTAAATAAAGTCATGGCTTAAGCAGGACTGGAATTCAGTTCATTCATTCCCAACTCAGACCTGTTTCTTCTGTGTCACAAGGGACAAGACCAACGTATAATGGGAGTAATGTTTTGTTTTATGCTTAATACCCTTTTCTTTATTGAGGTTGATGTTTTTAGCCTTTAAATAAATTGCTAGTAGATAGGGACAGTTTCTTCAATTTGCTTAATGCAGCAATAAGGGAGATAGCTCTATAATTTTTTCCAGACATTTTGTTTATAGCCCTGAAGTGAGTGCCCAATAGAATTTAAATTGAATTTAACCTATTTTTAATATTTCAAACCATAGTTGGTTCATGTTTTCCATATAAAATCTGCAGTTCTGTCTTAGAATTTTGCATTTCCATTCTTTTTTTCCACCATCAAGTGGTCTGGCTCTCTCAAGAGTGTGGCAGCCAAATGACAAATGCTCTTCCAAATAACCCCAGGAGTGGTTTCTTCTTTTGCACCAGGGTTAAGCAGTCAATCCAGAGAGTGGAAAGAGAAGGGGTTAGAAGCCAGGTGCCCCAGTTTACAGTCCTGGCTCCACCACTAATTCTCTGTGTCACTGTAGACAAGTTACTTAAACACCCTGGCCAGGGTACCGTGGGTTGTAGAATGAAGAAAAATCTTCCCAAAGGTTTCAACTATCTCCAACTTTCTGTGATTCTAACTTCTATACATTAAATAGAATTTTATAGCAAAACATTCATTCTTTTTATCTCCTCCTTCTCTTCCATTTAAATAGACAGATATAGATATTTCTTCTTGATAAGGCAGCTTCCTTAGAGAATCTTCTCTTTAAGAAAAGAGAAGGAAAATCTACATAATTCCTAAGAACATTCAATTCTCTTCATTATTTGGCCCTAGCTGTTGCTTTAAACAAGAAAAAGATGTACGTCACGGGGAACAATTACCCAACAGGCAACCTCAGCATATGTTCTGGGCACCAGTGGAGCTATACTGTCTGGATGCTCTTGTAAAATGTTAGAGGAGAAGACTTTCTAGACCTCTGAAATCTATTCTTCCACTGCTGATGGAAGTCAGATATTCACTCAAACACCCAAGAAGAATCAAAACTTTTTGTTCTGAAATATTCCACTCATAGCTTAAATTGAGGGCACTAAAATTACATAATAACATCATCCTTATCTATGCCAGGGGCCAGTCTGGAGACTGGATGTTTTAAAATGAAGTCATACATTCTTTCATTCATTTTTATATTTAAGAAATTCTTCAGTAATTACCACATGCCAGGCATTGTGTTATGCATTAGAGACCTAGAGATAGATATGGTGTTAATCACTAGCTTCAGAAAGCTTGATCCCCCAGCAGTGCCAACAAGTAAACATACAACTGCAGTTCAGAGTAATAATTGTTACAGTTTCCTTATACAGGCTTCGTGGTTATTTTGAGTGATAAATTGAAGGTCCCTGGGTCTGGATGGCTTCCCAGTATTTTTAGTACTCAAAGTCCATAAAAGAATTTATCCAGCCATGGACTTCGTGAGAAGCAAGAAGGGTCCAAGGTAGAGGAGTGGTAACTTCATCTTTAAGGTACTGAGGAGCCTTTGAAAAAGCCAGCAAAGACCTACAGTGTCATTTTAAAGTCCCAGGCTAATGTCACACACTCTAACCAGGATTAGTAAGAGCCTTACAGCAGAACTTTGCTTAAAAGCTAAAACCTGCTCTTCTCACTCCAGCTCTTAAAGTCCTATTATAAAAGATTTATGCTTCTTCATAGTAGAAGTTCCCTGCAAACCTAGAGGATTGCTAAATCCAGGGTGGTCCAGCTCCCCATGGAAGCCTGAGAGACCAGAAGCCAGGTTCTTCCTTTTCCCACTATTAAGAGTCAGTGTGAAATTATCATCTCTGTAGATAACTGGAAAAGGTAAGGGTGTTGCCCTGCTATCATGGGGTTTATATTTCAGTTTATAATACATTCTAGCTGCTTTAGCTCTTTAACTGTAGTACAAAGTCATAGGATATGCCACACCTTAGGATAAATATAATAACAAATAATTAACCTTTATTGAGCATTTACTACATACAAAACATGGTGTTTAGTTCTTTAAACATCTCTTCTCCTTTAATCCTTTCAGTATCCCTGTGCAGTAATCATCCTCACTTCACCAGTAAGGAAACTGAGGCTTAGAGAGATTAAGTCATATTCTCTAGGTCACACAGTGAGTAAGTGGCAATGCTGAGATTTTAACTGGAAGCCCAGCATGTTAAAGATATTTGCCTCAAAGCTATAAAAAAAAAATATTTTGGAAGTGCAATTGATTATAAATGCTAAACCATTTGAAACATTATCAGTATGATGAGATTATTATTAAATGTTCAGAACAAAAATTTCAGATGAATGGTAGAATGATGAAGTCAGAGACTTCAAAGATATGACAGTCCTACATGGGCCACTTTGAGGTTCTTCTATTCCAACTTCCTGCAGCCCTCTTTTCTTAGTATGTGTTTACTTTCCCTAGATGTTGGAAGAAAAGGTTAAGGTGGGCTGGAGTAAATGGATTATATCTACATGCCTCACTAAATTGTTCTATTTCTAATTTCTTTTTCTCTATTCCAGTGGTAGGTGAAAGATCAGGAAGACCTCATCATCCTAGTTCTGGTCTTTAATCCCACCTTTTCAACCACCTAGAATATTTATTCCCTTTACAGTGTTTGGCTATATGAATTATGACTCAAAAGTTCCATTTCTGGTCACACTTCTTCTCCATACCAACAGATGAGAGTTTCCTAATTTGCATATTCATAAAATTAGACAGATAGGTAGGGAATATTAGATTCATCAGGTGCATTAATCTTATCTAGAGCAACATCTAAGGTTAGTTAACTTGCACATGGCCTCCTTTAGGAAGGTCATGGACAGCAACAACCCTCGTGCCACCAAATGCAGAAATGGAGAACCCTAAGTTCTTATAACCAAGGCACTTGCTCCCACACAAATGGTTCATGCTGTCCTTATGTTCTGTTAGCATACCAAGTGTTAACCACTAGCTAAATTCTAGATTCTCATTTCAGCATGTCCCTCTAGCCAGCCATTGGGGAGAGGATGACAGCACATCTACACATACCATAACATGAATAAACCATCACACTCATCCATCTAGAGCTTTAAGCACTGAGGCCTTACATTCCCACCCCCTAAAACATATATATGTGTGTTTATGTGTATTAATAGAAAAGTTTGGCTGAGAGTATCTAAATTAATTTTATATTCAACACTGTTGTTAATTTGAACATAAACGTAGCATAAATAATTTCAAAGGGCTACTTGTGGCTGGTGTCCCCCTGCTGTATCAAAGATGGTGGAGACAACACAAAAGGATTCACTGAAGGTCTTAGACTCCCTCTAACTTTCCCATCTTCCCATTTACTTTCTGCAAATCCATTTACACCACTTTTATCATTTCATTCATCATCCTTTAGGTGGACAGTTTACACCATATCCAAAATTTTGTGCTTTTGTATAAATTTTACAATTACTCCACATATAAATTTTTGTTTTGCCCATTTGGAGCACTAGGAAGTCATTTCAATGAGTATTTTTTTTTTTTGAGACAGAGTTTCACGTTGTCTCCCTTGGTAGAATGCCAGTGATATCATAGCCCACAGCAATCTCAAGTGATCCTCTTGCCTCACCCTCCCATGTAGCTGCCACAATGCCTGACTATTTTTTAGAGACAGGGACTTGCTCTTACTCAGACTGGTCCTGCACTCCTGAGCTCAGGCGATCTACCCGCTTTGGCTGCCCAGAGTGCTTGGATTATAGGTGTGAGCCACTGCATCTGGCCTCAGTGAGTATTTACTGAAGGAAGGGATATTCGTCAGATATTCAGTGAATGAGAAATGGCCAGAATGAGGTGAGTGAGGAAGAGAACACAACAGAACATTGGCATGTGTATGTAATACTGAACTTTAACCTTCAGTCCGCACCAAACAAATGCCTGAATATTACCCAAGTCTATAAAGTCCCATTTAAAACTATGTATGAAGGTAAAGGTAAGCAGGGTTCCTCCCAGTTTACAGGTGGGAAACATGAGGCAGAGTGCAAAAGTGACTCAACTAAGTTTCTTCTACTTAATTTCACTGCCTCGTAAAAATTCCATAGAACAACTGATTCACTCAAAAACCTGAAGGCAAGCCATTGTCATTTTCATTTCTGTTTTGTAATCAAATCTTTTTTTGTCTGCCAGTAAAGTAGAAGTATCAAATCAATTGAGAAAGATGGAAACTACTGCATGTCTGGATCCAAGAGAATTTTTTTTACCCCAACTGCAAGGTAAACCCATTACTCCTTGATGAAGCATTTTCCTTTGTTTCAACCCTTAAATTTAATACTTACCCCCAAGAAAAGAAAAAATGAAAATAGTTTGGGGTATAAAATAATATTCAACACATCATATAGCTCAGGGATGAGAAGGAAGCAGGCAAAAGAAATAATATTTATTGTTACTTAATAGATATTTTTAAAAGTTCAGAACCAACATTCTGAAAGACTAACTTCTGCTAAAGTTACAGAAAATAAAGTGGAAATACTGGGGTGGTGTGGCCACGCCCAAGGTACCCAAATACTAGGCAAAGTGCCATAGCAAGTTGCTGTCTCGTGTGCTTCTGAGTATCAGTGTTATCATCCACAGCAGAGGGATACGAGAAATATAAATATTAGTCATTGATTTTTGACTAATCAATAGTGTGGTGGGCTGAAAAATACCCCTCCTCTAAATTGACTATATATCAATCCCTGGAACCTGTAAATGTGCTATTTGATATGACAAAGGGGTCCTCACAAATATTATTAAGTTAAGAAGCTTGAGACAGGAGATTATCTTAGATCATCTTAAAATATTCAGATGGGCCAGATATGATCACAATGGTCTTCATAAGAAGGAGGCAGGAGGATCAAAGTTGGTAGAAAGTGATGTGATGATAGCAGCAGCAATTGGTGTGATGTGGCTGTGAGCCAAGGAATACTGGCAGCCTCTGGAAGCCAGATGAGGCAAGGAATGGATTCTCCTAGGAGCCCTTAGGGGAATCCAGCCCAACCACAAACTTGATGTTAGCTTCATAAGACTCATTTTTGACTTCTGACTTCCAGAAATGTAAGAGAATAAATTTGTGTTTTCTAAATCACTAAGTGTGTAGCAACTTGTTATAGCAACAGTGGAAACTAGTATAGCTGGGAAAATAAATATTTTTTGAGAGTAACACTGGCCTTTTCATTCTGGCTTTGTCACCAATTACCTACGTGACTTTGAGTATGTGCTGTAACCTCTCTCTATTTGAGTTTTCTAAGAGATATAATGGATGAGAGGAGAAATCAGTGCAGAGCTTGAAAACTGGTGGTATTAATTTAGAACTGGCTTGTTAGATGTATTATAAAGTGTTTAAAAGTATAAACTAGTCACAAACTTTTAAAAACCAAGATATACAGAGGGTGCCAAGAAACGCATACACATTTTAAGAGAGGAAAGCCTGTATTAAATGAGTAATATTCAATTTATACAAGTAATAAAAGATTAATACAAGTCACACTGAGCACCACTGGTAACTGCAGATGTCAAACATGACTTGAACATGACATGAGATTTAGGGTAGAAAATTGTGGGAAGGGGGCACTGCACTCTGGGATTTTTCTTTCCATGACATGATTTCCCCACGTGAAGTGCTGCTTTATGATCTGACTGTTGATACAAAAGAATACCAAAATTATAGAATGTAGGATCTATTCATCCTATCAAGAAGTTATGAGTACAAACTCCTACAATTTGGAATCACTGGGCCAAACAAGTAGCAAAAGTGTGAGCCTGCTGGTCTGTGGAGAGTTAGAACTGGCAGGTTATTTTCATGAGACAGAACAGCTCAATTTGACATACAGAGGATGCCAAAAAATGTATACACATTTTAAGATTGTGTGGCAAAAGGGATTTTGCAAATGTGTTATATTTAGAGGTTACAAATCAGTTGACTCCTAGTATGTTCATCTAATCATATGAGTCTTTCAAAACCCAAGTTTCTCTCAGGTGGTTGGCAGCAGAAGATAAAGTAAGATTCCTCATAGGAAAAGGATTTGATGTGCTGGTGCTAGTTTTGAAGGCCAAGACCAGCTTTGAGAAGCTGAGAGTGACTTCAGTTGATGGCAAGAAAGGGGACCTCAGTCCCACAGCTGCCAACAGCCTGAACGCCCTTAGAAATGCTTCTTCTCCTCAGCATGGATGATGCTTGGATTTCTGCTTTATGACACCCTAAGCAGAGAAGCCATTTGCACTTGCCTGGACTCCTGACCAACAGAACTGTGAGCTATTAAGTGGATGTTGTTTTAAGCTGCTAGATTGTGGCAATGAGTTAGCAACAATAGAAAATGAATCCATATTATAAACATTACAATAGAGAAAAATGGTATCCTTGCTGCCTACGTGGAGGCAGAAGAAGCTGTCATCTGGCTGTCTCCTAAGAGGTCTAAGCTGTCTCCTAAGTGGAATCTATTATACTAAAGAACTTATCATATTCCAGCATCTGAAGTCTCAGACCTGTAGACCCGGAAACATGTTTTCTTTCATATACACAGATAGATCTCAGGGGAAGACTCATATTAACCAAGCTCATGATACAAAATGTATAAAACAAAATGTCATATAATGATTCACAACGACCTATGTAACTCCCAAGAGAACTAAAATACAAACAAAAATATGACTACCACAGTTGGGGCTTTTGACCAAAATGCAAGATCAACGTAAATAGTCCAAGAGGAAGAGAATGTAGACAGTGCTAAGGGAAATAGAATAATAATTCCTCTTACAAATAACATTTTGATTAATGTTTGTATAGTTAAGGCTTTGACTGAAATTTTATACATTCCTTTAATTAAAGTTCCCAGGACAAAGCATGAGTACATATTTAAGGCATTTGATAAGCACTGGCATATTGCTTTCCAGAAACATGATACCTATGTATGATCCCACCTGCAGTATCCAAGGTGCCTCTTTGCCCCAAATTTTATCAACGTTGGTAATTTCTTCCTCAGCTTTACTGAGGTTTTATTGATAAATAGAAATTGTATATATTTGGTTGGATGCATTGTGATATATGTCTACACTGTGAAATTATCACCACACTAAGATAATTACCATATCCAACACCTCACATAGTCCTATTACCTTTCTTATGAGAATTCTCAAGATATACTCTCTTAGCAAATTCCAAGTATGTAATACATTACTACTAGCCGTCGTCACCATGCTCATAGTCATCACGTCTCTAGAACTTAGTCATCTCATAGCTGAAATTTTGCACCCTGGAAATGGGGAGATGCTGGTGGTGCTTATTTGAGTATTTGCCAGCTTAAAAAGCAGAGAATTATACTTCTTTGTTTTAATTGGCAATTTTTTAATCGACGAGAATGGCTTTTTTCATGTTTTTATTGGCAGCTATTTTCTCTTTGGAAATGGCTGTTTATGCCCTTTGTCCATTTTCCTAATGGTTTGTCTATATTTTTCATACTAACTTTAATTAGAGCTTCCCAAGTGTTAAGAATATTAAAATTGGTCATGTAGTTTTCAAATATCATTACAAGTAGTTTTTCCTCTTTAGTTCATTAACATTTTTAAATAAGCAGAGGTTTTTTTATTTTTATAAGATTAAATTTTTTCTAAATTCTTTGTTTTGTGGCATTTATTAAATGCTGCTTTCAGGTAACATATTCATTCTTACCTATTTTTTTTTCAAAAGATAATGGTTTTACTTTTTCTATTTAAACATTTGACTAGCTGGAATTTATTTCACCAAATGATGTTAGGCAGGGATACACTCTGTTTATACTCTATTGTTAGGCCAGCTCTACCAACACCATTTACAGGATAAATCAAAAACATCTTGAGATCTATCTCAGAGTTCATGCAAATGCTGCCATTGAAATTTGAGCACTTTTATTCCAATGGCAGTGCCCCTTCATTCTCATGTACCTTCATGGATTCTGTCTTCCCACTAAAAACTGCTCGCAAGAAAGAGTCTTATAAGTTAATTTTCAATAAGGCATCAATACTGATTTAGTCTCCAACTACTGAAGACTTTCTATAGATCAGACTCTAAGCTAGGCTTCGCTTCTGAGGATACAGGACTGAATCAGCCACAGAGTTGATTCTAGAAAAGTGCATTAGTTTCATGAAGAAGAGTAGTATTAATATCTACAATTATTTATTGAGCGCTTACTGTGTACCTGTCACTGAACTAAGTACTTTATAATCATTGCATTTTACCTCCAGGACAATGTAAGCACTATGTTGATTCTCATTTTTTATGAGCAAGCAAATAGTTCAAGTGTTAAAACTGAATGGTATGGTGCTATTTTTAGTCTAAGTCAGCAGTCCTACTGCATATATATAAAAGTAAGCCATGGTGAGAAACTGACTAAAGTAATGGGGTGAGGGAAGAGATATTTAGGTCATCTCTGCTAGCGAGTCTGGCCTTGGGTGACCTGCAGAGGCTAACTGCTGGATCCAGGACAACTACCCAGAATTCAGAGGATTGGTAGGGTTCTTGAAGCCCTGACTACTGCTCTGCTGGGACCTTGCCTTTGGCTGACTCACATGGTACATTTGGAAATAAATCCTTGTTGTTGATGGTAGGAAGTCTCTTCTCATTTAAGTGGCAAATTAATGGGGATGTTCAGTTGGGACTTTTGACCAAAATGCAAGATAAACCTAAACAGTCCAGGAGGAAGAGAATGCAGACAGTGCTAAGACTGGGACCTAATTCCTTGACAGCCAGTTAATGATATGATGGAATAAATGTCCTATGGGTTTGGATTGAGGACCATCCAGGGTCCCAGTAGAGACCCAGCATTGGATGACTAGATCATTCAGGAGAGCAGACACCAAAAATGGGAACCTGAAAGAACGCAGAGGAAAGGTAATAAATTTAGTCATGTGAATGCTGTTTGTGATGCGCCTGTGGCCCTTCACGTAGGGAGGTCTAAGAGGCACCAGTAAGAATGGTTCCTACATTCTACTCTAGACAGAGCTAGACTAGAGATGGAAATTATAGCAACATTGCTCATCCAGAATGAGCACATAGGGAAAGAAAGGAGGCAAGAACAAATCACAGGAAATGCAAAAATTAAAGAAAGAGCAGAGAAAGGGCTCCTTCAAAAAGATGGAAACAGACACATCATAGAAATATTCTTAAAATAATAAGATATATGGCTATCGAGGAAATAAATGGAAGCAAACATTTCGAGAAAGGGGGAAATAACCAAAAAAGTGTGCTAAGACATTTTATTTTTCATGTGAAAAAAATCCTAATTCTTACTTTTGTACATGCCTAAAAATAAATTCCTGGTCTGTTAAAAACAGAAATATGAAAGTCCCAACCTAAGACATTTTAGAAGGAAAGAAAGAAAATGGCTTCATGAATTGAGGGTACATGATATAAAAAAGCACAAACTACAAAGATCAGTGGATTTTTAACAATAAAATTAAAAATAAATTTTTTTAAAAAAAAGAAAAGTACAAATAAAAAGATAAGCCCAAGACTGGGAAAAGATATATTTAATGCATGTATCTAATATATATAATGTTAAGTATCCAAAAAGAACTCACACACAGACATAATCTAAACAGCAAAGAAAATGCAGTAAAATAATTGTCACAAAAAGCAGAAAATTCATAGATAAGAAAATCTGAATCACTATAAAACACTTGAAAAAAATTTCAAATTTCAGTGAAATGAATAGTTAAAATGATGAGATATTATTTCACATCCATTAGGTTGGCCAAACCATCAAACAATGACAGTGCCCACTGCAAGGATATAAAGCAGAATTTTGCAATCTAGTAGCATTTTAGGTCAGATAATTCTTTGTTGTGGGGGGCTGTCCTATGTATTGAAGAAAGTTTAGCAGCTCCTCACCAGGTATGGCAACTAAAAATG
Organism: Galagoides demidoff; assembly: GCA_963574575.1. Taxonomy (NCBI): domain Eukaryota; kingdom Metazoa; phylum Chordata; class Mammalia; order Primates; family Galagidae; genus Galagoides; species Galagoides demidoff. Next base: position 4,383 of record CAUYQV010073444.1, on the reverse strand, counting down.
TCTTCCACACATTATCAAATGTCACCCAGAGAAGAAAATTACCCCCTACCTCCACTAAGACTCACTAGTGTGAGACAGAACTGGTGGGAGCGTAAACTGTCATAATCTTGCAATGTCGTCTGGCTATAACTAGTAAGTGCTTAGTCCAGGATCCAATAAAGCTGTTGTCCCCAACCCCGCATGGTGGACCAGTAATGGTTCGTGGCCTATTAGGAACCAGGCTGCACAGCAGGAGGTGAGAGGTGAAAAGCTGCATCTGTATTTACAGCCCCTCCCCATCCCCATTGCTCAACCACCCCCTGAGCTCCTCCTCCTGTCAGATCAGTGATGGCATTAGATGCTCATAGGAGTGAGAGCCCTATTGTAAAGTGAGCATATGAAGGATCTAAGTTGCATGATCCTTATGAGAATCTAATGCCCCCACACTGCAGTCCATGAAAAGATTATCTTCCACAAAACCAATGTCTGGTGCCAAAACAATTGGGGACCACGGCAATAATGCATTCTCAAGTTCACATCTTGGAGAAACTCACCTAGGTGCTGAAATAGTCTGAAACTGTTGTAGTATGATTGACTATTAAAATTGGGGGAACAATTTAAATATTAAGGAGAGTAGACAAAGTGTGCTACATTTTTCAATGCAGTGCTGTGCAGAATAAAACAAAACACTGATGAGTTAGAACTGGAACTATCAACAGTCAGATTTCACAAACATAACATGAAAGAGGAAAATCATTACAGAAAGACAGACATGCGATGCCATTAATGTAAAGCCTGAGAACATAGAAAACAAGTCCACATGTTGGTTATGGAAGCATTATAAAATTAGCAAATCAAGGATGGCAACAAAAGATATTACAAATGACTTCAAAGGCAAAAGAGAAGAAGCAGCCATTCTTACTCTAAAGGTCAGCGTGGGACTCAGGAGCCACTACATCTCACAAACATCCCATCAGACTGGTGCTGGCCTTGTGAGCACAGCACGCCAGCCAGGCCCACAGATCCTCAGGCCAGCAACTCCTCCTTCAGCTCCTCTGAGTCCAACATCATGGGGTTGTGTTGCTCTATGGCAAATGGCTCCAGCTTCTTTTATGTCACCCTCATCATTGAGGTTGGAGGCACTGAGAAACTGATGTACGTTTCAATTTGTCCTCATTCTGCCCCACTCCATAACAGCTGGCCCTGCTAACCTATAATGACTTCAGGCCCACAACCAGATGCAGACACAATAGCCTGCCAGTTATTTGGCAGCTTCTCCGATTATGTAAAAGCTAATCGCCATTGTAAGTGCCTTATTCCACATCCCTCAACATGCTCTGCCTCCCTCCTGCAACACTGATATGGGATGTTTAAATTCTAAGTAACATATATCATACAGGTTATGGCAGCCTCTGGGGGCAGAGGGAGGAGGATTGACTTGTATATATTATAATAAATTATAAAATGTATATTTCTTAAGCTGTACATTGAATGCACAATAATCAAATGAATAGATGGGTGACATCTGGCATCTTGCCAAAACTCTCATCTTTTATTTCTTTCCCTACAAAACAATAGGGTTAAATTATATTTATGTGCCTTTCAGGTCTAAAAATGCTTGAACTCCATCAGTACAATCTGTTGATTTATAACATGTCAGGGAATAAAATACCTGTTTTCAAATACAGTAGAACCGCCATAGTTGGCCACATCCCTACATTGACCATCTTTTTAAGTTGACCTAATTTTCATAGACCAGCCATGCACCACATGTACATATCAGTATAGTAGGCCTACTTCTTTACATTGACTGTGTCCATATGTTGACCTGTATGTTACAGTCCCCTGGGTGGTCAAAATACTTCTACTGTATTTGAAGGCCATCATGGTGGATGGTGATTTGCTATGTTGTTTTTGAAAGCAATATAAGAAATACTTTCTCATTCATTATAATTGACCACCAAAGTAAGAAGAGGCTTTTAGAATTAATGTGGTCACTCTTCCTGAAACAATCCAGGCAGAAGACAGAAGATTATTTATCAAAGGGGCCACAGAACAACTTACCAACTTGGGAGAGTGATCAAGCTGAATGGCCTCTAACATCTCCCTGAACTTGAATTGGCTTATTTTTTTGTATAAATATTTTCCATTTAAACTATTAGCTTAGATGGTTACAAAATAATAGCCCAGGTCCAATTTTTTTTCACTTATAACAGATATAGCATTACAGTTTGTAATAGTTGATCAGGGCATAAGCAATTTCTTGCTCGCTAATTTGAACATGTAGCCAGGAATAAATAGCACACAGTATGTGTAATGCAATCTTAAAAGTGTTTTATTGGAACAATTCTTAGACCTCATACAAGGAAATAAAAAAAGAAGAAATGTAAATGAATGTGATGTCAGACTGATGAAGCAAGTCTCTGGAGATCCTTGGAAGTTAGAATGGATTTTAAAATTCATTATGATTGAATTATAAAATAAATGAAAACCAGCAGGGTTAAATAAGAGGCTGATGGGAGCAGGAAAAGAAAGTTATTTGGATACCCATGGCAGGGAGTAAGCAAGTTCAGGTTCACTTCTGGGACAAGGATTTGCTTCTAGCTTCTTCTCTTTCGGTGTTCACTCTGTACCAGGCCCTGTGCTGGTCTCTTGAAGCACAAAGACCAAGAAAGCACAGTGCTCACTGTTTAGAAGCTCATGCTTTTGAGGGCCAAGGCAGGGGGCAGGTTTGTACAACTGAGAGCAAATGATAATAATAGTGACAATACTAATAATAGTACTAAAGTTAATAGTTAAAATCTACTGAGCACTCAACTATGCGCCAGATACTATCCTAAGCACGTTACACATATTAACTCATTTCATTCTCATCTCTACCCTTGAGGTAGGCTTTATTATCATCTCTGCTTTATAGACACTAAACATGAGGAACAGATGGGTTAGGGAGCTTACTCAGGTCACATGGCTTGTAAGTGGCAGAGCCAAGCTCATCTAGAACCAGAGTCTGTCCTCCTGACAACACACCTTATTGCCTCTCTGAGTGTGATAACATTTCAGGGCTAAGAAATCTGGAGATTACTCCTTTTAAGATCTTTGCAATTACAGTAGAAGAAGCTGCATAGTCGACCATTTCCCAACATTGACTACTTCTCTAAGTTGACCTAATTTTCATAGACCAGACATGCACCACATGTATATATAAGCAAATAGTTCCTAATTTTGACCACCTCTGTATATTGACCAGGTTCTTACAATCCCTTGGGTGGTCAACTTACAGAAGTTCTGCTGTATACTTATTGTTGTTTTAACAATCTGTTGTTTAATAGCTCTGAAAATACAGATTTCCAGGAAATAGTAGAAAGGAGGCAGGGACATTCCATAAAATTTAGCACAGATTAAGGCACCAGGCATATGTGTATCTGATAGTTCAAGACCCAGGAAATATGAATTTTATGTTGCAAATACATTTTGCACATGGAAACTGTGCCAAGCACAGTTGAGAGGAGGAAGGAAGGATAGACATAAGAGACTTTTCCTAACTATAAGAAGCTTAAACTCTAATAGGTGAGATAAGCCAAGTACACAAGTAATCATGGTATGAAGCAGGTTGTACAAGTGTTGGGGTAAAGTATTAGAGAAGTTAAGAGGAATGGAAATCTTCATTCCGTGGGCGGAGAGGACCAGCTGCCTGGAAGAGGTGACACCTTGAGTGGTAAGTAGAATTTCACTAAGGGAAGATGGCTACAGGGGTAAACCATTCTGACAAGGGAAAGAGTAGAGTAAATAAAACCAGAATAAAAACCAAAGAAGGGGCGGTGCCTGTGGCTCAAAGGAGTAAGGCGCTGGCCCCATAAGCCGGAGGTGGCAGGTTCAGGCCCCGGCCAAAAACTGCAAACAAAACAAAACAAAACAAAAACAAAGAAGTATTCTTAGTAATGAATTAATCACACTGATTGGTTGAAAAAAGTACAAATTCAGGATGAAAAAGTGGGGCAGGCCACGGTGGAATGAGCCCTGAGGAGACAACTCACAACTTTTATAATAAAAGGTCTCATTTATTGAGGGCAGGTCACATTTGTGCCCATGTTATATCATTTTTCTATCATTTTTGTTTGATTGATTTTGTTTGTTTGATCCCTCCCCCTTCCTTCCTTCCTCCTACTCTCTCTCTCTCTCTCTCCCCCTTTCTTTTCCTTCCTGCCTTCCTTCCTTCCTTCCTTTCTCCCTCCCTCCCTTCCTTCCTCTCTCCCTTCCTTCCTTCCTCCTACTCTCTTTCTCTCCCTTTCTTTTCCTTCCTGCCTGCCTTCCTTCCTTCCTTTCTCACTCCCTCCCTTCCTGCCTCTCTCCCTTTCTTTTCCTTCCTTCCTTCCTTCCTTCCTTCCTTCCTTTCTGTCTCCCTCC